>JARJDS010000505.1:0-11426 GCA_030264155.1 Atheta pasadenae
ATAAACCCACAATTTGCATATAATTTCAAGACGTTTTGTATAAAACTAACAGTTAATATTATGCACGTGTTACGAATCGTAAGCAGTGTGAAAAGAGTCATGCTAATCCGGTTCCTGCATTTACTTATAAAGTAAAGTCCTGCGACTTTAGTTGGAGTTGAAGGAAAACAAACTCAACGTTTGGACGTCCGTTTTGGCTGGACGTTTTTCACGCTTTTCTCGCGCACTGAACGCAAACGGCGAATAATAGAAAATATTCTAACAAGCAGTAAAAATGTTTGATTAACGAGCCAGATCCGAGCGGACGCTTTGCACGAATTTCGCATTTTAACGAATATAAATCGTGCGTTGGCATGTTCGCCACCGATGGGGAGAGAATTTAGATTTTAAACGCGTATTTTTTTTATTATTTTGCTTAGATTGTGTAGCTGTAGTTTTCGTTCTTGTTGTATGTTAGTTGTTGTTCTTACGTTGGGCGTATTTTGCTGGTTTGTCGGTTTTCTTTCATGTCGACTTGCATGTCGGATTATCGGCGGCGGCGAGAACAAAATAGTGGAAAATTTCTAGTAAGACTATTTGCATACGCGATAAAATGCTATGAAATTACGCGAAAAATTAACTTTAATTGCGGCAATCACATAAGTGTTTCGTAATTATAAACCTGATATATTCCCAACAAAACTTTTTACTGCTGTGAAATTATACTATGACTAAATGTTTACCAAATTTAAATTTTCATATTTTAAACTCACCAATCTCACAAAAAGTTATTTACTAATGAAATATTCTTGAGTACACAAATTGTGATATTCTTTGTTATAACTTTTAAGACAGAAAACGATAAATTTTTAGGTTGGAATAATTTTTACCCACTAATATTTTGAGATACATCGATGAAAACGTCAATTCTAACGGTTAAAAAATAGTTTTTGAGTTTTTCACCAAATCTGGTTCGTTTTTTTAATTGCTAAAGATATTAATGTTCAGATTCTTACCAACAATTTTTGTTATATACATTTTTTAATATATCAAATATTTCACATATTATCGACTAAAAATAATGTGTTAATCAACGTGACACTACCACTAATCACTAATCTAAAATCAACACTTTAAAGAATAATGCGTATGAAAAACACACCCTACTCAAACAATGACTATCAACAAGTCTTGCAATACAAAGCTTTGCATTTGTTTATGTTCTGTTATTGGAGTAGTCACAGCCTTCTTATTTTTCAATAGTTCACGTATAAATTCATGCATAAGAATCGATTGTTTTTTGTTTTACATTTCAGCAAAACAAAAATGAAGTAAAACAAACGTTCTTGATTTTTATGTCGACATTATTTGAATCAACAAACCGTACAACCAAAATTCAGATTAAAAACAGTTAAAAGTATTTTACCAAGAAAAATAAACTATTTCATTCACCGCCCCAAGAATAAAAAATATAATATCCGTGGTTTTTATCTCGTTTTGTGCAAAATCGCTATTATTACGCACATTCAACATACAACCTAGTAGGTTATGTAATTACTGGGCACACTGGGACACGATGACCACTGGGGAATTTTAAATTGCAAACATGCTTTTGTTAATAATAGAGACTCATGGGTAAATTCATCACATTAAAAAAAAAAAACATAATTTCCATCACATATCCAACGAGATAATTTATTAAGTATAATAAATTTTAGACTCCACTACAATTTACGGCGCATTCAGTTCAGGAAACAAGAAACAAGAAACAAGTTAAAAATGATTCAGAATGGTGGTTAACGTTAGTATTTCTTCCAACAATATGCATGTGCTGCATGCGCCATGCTGATTTGATATTCACTCAGTAATAATTTAATAAATTTCAATGGGTAGCTTATAATACTTGCACATTAATTCGTTTTCCTTTATATTTATTTTATTTTGCTTAATGTGCATTTATTTTACCCATTAATTTAGGTCGGATTCTCATCGAAACAAAGAAAACTACATTTATATACAACTAAATATTAATATTAATTGTGTTTTGTATGAGAAGTTTTTAAATTGATCGGAACTGTTCTAACCCAAACACGTGAAAAATTAATATTAATAATAACGTCATACAGTGTTGTTTTATTTATTTATTAATGATTTCCAAAGTAAATAAAATATGTAACTAAATAAAACACGTCATTAAGTTAAAATATAATGGCGTTAATTATAAAAGTCTAAATTACCAACGACGCGTTGGTAACTAATTAAAGAGACGCGGCTAACTAGAAATTTTTGTTTTTAGTTTACGACGTCTGCGTTCGTTTCGAGCAATGAACATAATTCGTGTCGAAATCATCATAAAATTGACAAAAATTATGCGTTAATTATTAATTTTTTTTAACGTTAAATATAAATTATTTACGTAATGAATAAAAACTAAATATATATGTCATTCTGACATAATAATTAATTAGTGATTAAAGTCATTAACGAATGAATTGTTGATTACTGTTGAGAATGGTTGAGGATTGTTGAATCCGCCTTTGTATTACACTTGCACGGCTACAAAGTAATAATTTCGAATTATTCGTTTAATTAAAAGTTCTAAGCGCAGTGTTTAATTAATTTAATAATCAACAAATGAATCGATGAATAATTTAATATGTGATAGGCAATTATTTTCTTTTGCTATTTACTATGGTGTGATGATTGTGAATAACACTTACCATTGCAATTGTGTATTACTAATATCAAACAAAACACTTGTCTGTAAATAATTGTTGATGGTCTTGTTGTTTTCGTTGTTGCAGTAGCCAGGTGAACACTTCTATCCGCTGGGCAGAGTTGTAGAGTTATGTTATAATTGTAACGCACACGTCGTAACGCATCGGATTGCAAAGTTGTAATTAATGTGGCGCACCCAGACCGGGGGGTTATAATTTTCCACGTTAACAAGAATTGCTGTTTAATGACTCTCTGCGCGGAACAATCGTGCAACCAAAATACACATATCTTTGACTTATTTAATTATAGCCTATATGGTTTTTTTTCCAAACGTAAAATTGCTTGGGGCTACAACGTGTTTTTCTTGAAACAATTTTGTAAATTGTAGTTGTTGAACTTTTATTATAAATCGTGAAAAAGCTCTGGTTACAAATATTAACGTGAAACTAAATCAAAATAACATCGTTGATGTGTGTCTGTCAATAAAACAATTGCAGACAAACTAAACAAGTAGGCTGTGATCATGGCCAATACGATATTGTAAACGAAACAAACAAAAAACAATCGTCGATAAAGTTGTGATGACTTCAGTCTTGTCGAGATCTTTGAATGAGTGAGTTGTGTTTTAGTGAATTTTTGTAAACCAATTCCATTATTTCCATGCAGTTGATAAACACTGAAGATTACAAAGACTAAACAATAAATTCCAATTAGAATTAACCGTGAGTTATTGGTACTTTAAAAAAATTTTAAAAATCAAATTATTTTAATCTTCATAAATTCTTTTAGGTTGTATTTCTTCTTAAATATGATGAAATTTGGAAGATCCAAGAGCACGGTATGAAGTTCCTACAAATGTGAAAATCACGTAGGAACTCTATACCTCGCTAGTGGTCAACCACAAAAATGTGAAACTTCTTTTACGTCTTCGGCGGCGTTGTTGTATCCATCCAAACCAAAAACTTCCATCGCTGTGTACTGTGGTCTCGAAGAACTAACTCTCAACGAACGAACATCATCAAAAATGGTAAAATACTAGCCGGACCGGTATTCCTTCTTTAACTTCTTTGGGTTCTTTAAGTTGTGAAGCTCCTTGAGATTCTTCTTCCTTCTTTTACGGACCTACATGTCAAGACCGCTTAGGAACAAAGTGGTTAAGTATTGGTAAGTTTTTGAACAATTTTTATCAAAAACCTAATAATATCAGTTGCAAAAGACTATCAAAATTTATAATTAGTTGAAATACTTTGCAATAAACACTAAATACAACAAAGTTTGGGTAATATCATCACGTTTCTTAAAACGTGTAAGGTAATTAGTAAGGTTTAGGTTTGAATAAAATTGTCGGTCTATAATTTGATGCTTGGGGCTTTCGAAAAAAAAACAATCTCATCGCTTATGTTACCTTTACATTTATCTGACGTAGCACGTAGATAGAAAAATATCTAGGAAAGTTTATTGCGGTCCATAACCATTTTTTAAATGGAACCCTTCACAATAACTACCTGCGCGTACAAAATAACTGTCTGGAATAAAAACCATAAAGAACTATCTTTGACTTTAGGACTTTAGAGTTTAGAGACTTTAGAACTTCAGGCCCTAGACATAAAAAGAAAGTCAAAAAAGAAAATAATTGTTTAGATATAAAGAATATTCTGCATTAACCCAACTTTTTAAATTTTTTTTAAGTGAATAAAAGTTCTCGTAAATTCAATTTACGCTTAACAGATGTTTTTACCTCCCATTGAGTTTAATTGAAAATTACAACCAAACAATTAATGAGTTTGCTCTAAAATGCATTACAACAATCCAATCAACTTAGTGTTTAATATCATAATCATTAAAAATCAGTAAATCAGTCATTTCCGGACTTTCTCATTGAGTTTTGTCTTAAAACACAAACCAACAATAACGTTGTTATGCCATTTTATAAATTTTATTGTAAAACGTTTAATTTAATTTATCGTATAAGTTAAAATAATTAACTGTATACTCCCTCCTTTGAGAAACAAGCTTGTATTCTTTTGGTTGTCCAGCGACATGTCGTTATCACGTCCGCGCCCTGTCGTTAAACGGCTAGCGGTTAATTTTATTAACCATAAAACTATAAAAACGATCAAGAAAAAAACATACAGTAAATGTCGAAAAGACATAAAATGACAAAATGACATTAAACGACATTACACATTAAAATCCTTGAGAATTTGTTCAAATCAAAGTTAAAACAAATGTCAAATAATAACAGATCCAAATTAAAGAAAGCAATTAACATTTGTAATAAATATATTAATGTAGTCGTTACTTAATTTAATTTTGATGTGTTGAAGCTTTAAATTGTTTCAGAAAAGTGTCGATGTGACAAATTGTATGCGTAAATTTACGATCGACGGAAATAAGTGACGTCATCGCCTATTTTCTGTTATAGCATTGCGGTGATGGAGAAAATTGAAGATTACTAAAGCTTCCCGTTTTTAAATTTGACGGGCGAACGTCTACGTCGTCATGTCTACGGGATCAACACAAAATCCCTCATTTCGAAGACTTGTACTTGTATTTTGTGCATGCACATTGTAATTCAACTTTGTAATTTACATGTATGTCATCTTTTTCTGGTACTTGTTCCAGAACGAGATAAAATTTGAAGTGTGTGGTATCTAGTACACTACTAGTACTAGTCCTGAACAACCCTAGGGTTGCAAGGCCAGAACAGAGACAGATTTTGAAGATTTTCTGTTGAAGCTTTTAAAGCGAGGGAGAAAACTTCAGCCAATTAGCTTGGTGCGTACATCAGGATAGAAAACGATCTAAACATCAATACACCCTCTACATGTCTACAGTTTTTACTATAAAAAAGGGAGATGTTCCACCCTATTAATTCATGGTATAATAGCTATTAAGTTTTAATCAATTTTTTTTAACTTTTGGTCAAAAATGTAAAGAACAAATTAATTTGTTTGCACTATTTGTAGACAAATGTTTGTAGCATGACGTTAAACTATTGGTAAATACAAATCAAAGGGTGAATTAATATCAACCCCTATTCTAGAAAAAAAAGTGGGAGTCAATGCATCATAGCAACTCATTCGATAATCTATTTCTGTATTTCTCGTCGTTGCACGCATGAATTCATACATGTTAACATTGAGTACACGTGGGGGGCGCGAGCTCGCCCCCGTTTTCGCGAATTATCGCCATGACGAACACATAACGAACACACCCTCTATACATCACCCTCAAAACATAGTCGACATTTTGATTTTGTTTACATTTAGAACATTTAACATATTCCACATTACATTAATCCGTAATTTTTTAAAAATAATGACGTAGTATTTACGCACAATTTTTAATTAACGCCATAAAACTATCAAAAAGTTTACTACTAACTTGTTATATATTTAGGTATACCATCAACCAATTCCAACGAAAGAATCCTAACGAGTAACAAGAAGGCAGTCATAACGAAAAGGTAAGCACACAGAAAAATTAATTAATAATTCATTGGGTTTGTGTTAGTGCTGGTTGGTCGAGTTGGCGCTTAATAAGTTTATTCGTCAGGCGAACATTAACAACCCGCGTGCGACTATCGAACGGAACGATGAACAGAAAAAAAATGAAGAATTCAAAATATACAAAAAAATTGTATTTTTTTTAAATTGAAATTTCAATTTCGTATTTTTAAAATTTATTTTAACGTTAACAACATTTAATTGTTTTAAATTGACACAAAGTAAAATTTAACTTGTCGCCTGCCGGTGCCGCGCCTTGAGAAAAAAAGGCGATAAAAATAGCCATGACTAGCCTAGCCCGCCGGTTGACTTAAAACAGGATATGTTAATTTACACATTACGTACGTGTAATTATTTCGACCCGACCACACGTCGAATGAATGTCACGATTCATCGCAAGCCACACCAACGTCCAAAAGTTAAACTATCACACACACGTAATAAGTAATAATAAATAATAATAAGTGATAACGATTCACGCACTCATTGAACATATTATTTATTATTAATTAGCACGCTATTGTGCATAGTGTAATTACAAAAAATTAAAATTACGACCGTTACAACTAGTTTAAATGAAACGATACAAAAAAAACAGATAAATTATGCGCCGCATTAATTCTCCATACGATAATGAACGTTCATTAGGTCACCCGCTACGACGACGTTTGAATACTAAAAATATGACCATTTACTACTAAAAAAATTATTTTAATTATTATCTACCAATGACTAATTTGTTATTAAAAATTTTAAATTTATTTTTTGTCTTATAGTTATCGACGAAAGTCTTTTTTTGTATTTTCTTTCTAGTTTTCAAGTTCCTTTGAGCGTGCATTTAAATGCCGACTAATATATTTGAATTTTATGGTAAATATTTAACGAATTCCTTTTTAACCAACATATTGAATGCATGTGGACGGTACATTAAACGAAGCTTCGTTTAAACAGAACGAAAAACTTTGTACAAGTTTTTTTTCTTCGGCAAGACAAATATTTGTTCAAACATCACACTTTTAATTTTAAGTTAAGTAACACAAAACTAAAAGTTTACTTAAGTAACTTATTTTCTATAATTACTAAACTTAAATGTTAAAAATAATAAGTAATTAGATTTTACAGTGCATTTATCGCAATTTTCGTAATTATTCGACGTGAATTACAATTAATGAAACTAATTAGAAGCAAATTAATACTTGCAACTTCCAACAAAGTTCATTTTTAACACACAAACATTTTTTGTTGTACAATAAATAAAAGTTTAGTTAAAAAATTAAACTTTTTATTCAAATAATTGAAGGAAGTTTAAAAAAAAAATAATCCCAACATCGTTTTTTGCGTTGTGTAAATGTTACACTCACAAAATACAAAACAAACTTTTAACTCTTTGAAAACTCAAACTGTTACTGTTCATACAGTTGAAATTGTTAAAACTCTTTTCAAACATTTCTTTCAAGCGCAACGCACGATTGCATTTATTAAAAATCGTACATGTAAATTATTCACATACGGTTTTGGTGGCGATGAAAAATTGTTGTAACATTGAAACATTCAAATATTTCCCATGCTATGTTGGTATGTATCGCCATACGGGCCCTGTTCATATTCAAATTTACCAAACGTGTATACGCAATTTAAATATTTCAAGCATAAATCACGCTCTCGTTGCCGGTAATCGGTGTAATCCAGGTAATTTTTTGATACGTAAAAAGGTGGCATCGTGACCCTTCAAAGCCGGAGAGATGCTAATGTGATATATATTAAAATTTGTGCGCATCGTTCACTAATAGCTTCTCGAACTCTCTTTTGGTTTCGTAACTCTTAGTAACTCAAAAGTTTAGTAGGTAATAGTATTGAACTCAGAGTTTTTTTGTGTCAAGAATTTTGTGTTTCAACCCTTTTAGTTTGCCGCTGCGTGTGAATACGTTGTGTACACACACAACACATTCTCTCGCTGTAAAAAGGGGTGAAACCTTTTTTTGTATTCTCTACCGTGCCACGGCATTGTTATGCGTGTGGAGTCGCTCACGGTAGCGCTTTTGCATATCATTAACGTATTTCGGAAGCGTGTGTGCGCGCATGATGCACGATGCATGCGAGCCAGTTGAGTTTCTAAACACATTGCATTATTTTTCATAATGCACGCACAATGCTTGAATTGAAAATATGTATTAAAATAAAAAAAACAGCAGTTGTGGTCGCGTAACAAAAGATTTCTCCAAACAAACAAAAAAACAAAACTTTTTAAATTTTAAAAAATATCTAACACCGAGTAAAATTTTATTTTACTTTATAATTATTATTTGACGTTAATGAACGCAAGTTTAAAATTATTACAAACATGTAATTGTCAATGTCGTTGTTGGTTGTGATATCAGCCAGACGAGTTGTCGACATTATCTATGTGTGTGTTTGTACATAATTCAAGTTCAAATTTGTTGTGTACTTATACTTATTACCAACAAACTCCAATCGACTTTCCAGACCAGACGTCGGCGTTAAAACAAAAAAATCTATTTGGAGTGTGTGGAGACATCTCCAGACTGAGGAGACGGGCGCAGAGACCAATTATTAACCGCGTCGATAATAATAGCTCGCAATGAGTATAATACGTGCGTAAACTTGGATGACAAACTCGATGACAAACAAATTATTCTCGCCGGAAAAAAATATGCACACACACACAATACACAACAATAAGTTGTTTGCGATTGCACTTAGCACTTGTGAGCTTATTCATCTTTTCATTTTATTTTTGTTTTGTTATTTTAACAAACAAAACACCAAAAAAAAAGTCTGGTCTTTGAATTTAATTTTAATTTTAAGCTACAATTAATTACTATTGACATTTTTATTTAGTTTAGTAATTTGTCTTTTTAGTATTTTGATAAACCTGTTTTTTGGTTGTAATTCTGTAGTCTGTAACTTCTTTTGTATTTTTTTGTATTTGGTCGCACCCCTACACTTATATAGTTAAACCTATCATTATAAACCTTTGCAAAAATATGATTTTGCATTGGCTTTTGCTAGTATTAGCAGTAGGTAGTTTTGTGTTTTGTATTTTGCGGTTTTTAAGTTTTGAGTTGCCGACGGGTCGGATAATAGTCACATTGACTGGCACCGGCGCTCACCATTGTGCAATTTTGTTCGTGTGGCGCTTTTTTTTTGCTTCCTTTCTTTGATTTCCTCTGTATACCCACAATAATAGTAATAGTAAATGACTCAATGGTACCATTGATGACTTTCTTGCGCATTGTAAAAGTGCGTAACGTGTGTAATAACCACATCATAAACGCACTTTTTGACTTAGCAAACTTTGTAACTTTATAGCTTAGTATAAAGTCAAGTCAAACTGTTAGTTTGTTTTTTCTTCGTCGTTTTTTTTTAGTTTTTACAATAAGAATAATGTAAAATGTAGAATTAAAAATCACTTACGCTGCCCAAAAAGAAAATAGTCGTTGAACTTTTGTTTTATTTTAATTATTTTAAAGTCTTCTTGGTTTATTTGTTAAATAGTTAAACTTTGTTTTAATCACCAAGTCATGAAGTTAAATCTCACTTCACTTTTAATTTATTTAATTTATCTTGCACTTCTTTTTTGTGTGTTTCAATTCTTTTCCGTTGCGAAGATGCGAAGAATTCAAGTCAAGTCCAGTTGCCTTGCGTTGCGATGCAAAAAAAAAATTATTCGCTGCACGTTGCGTTTGGAAAAATCGTGCGCTTGCTTTGAAGTCGACTCCAGTCGAGTGAGAGCTGTGCGAATCGCAAAGTCCTAGCCCGTAGTGAGACGCTTTGATGTCGCGTCGGCCGCGCATCAAAGTGCCGCGCCGCCGAATGCCGAAGTAGAAGTCAGGTGCGTTGTGTTATTTCTTTCAAGTCCCCAAACGCGTTCGATGTGTGCGCAACGACCGAAGAAAGTCGGCGCTGGTCTTCGAGCGCTGTCTTCGAGAGCGCAACGAGCACTAAACCGCGAGCGGAGGAACTCCGACTCCGACGCGAGGTGTCTTGAAGAGAGCGCGGCGCGCGCTTGGGCACTTGCGCGCCCGCCGACAAGACGTCGTGAGGGCAGCCGCGCGATGCGGCGGTGGTGGTGGTGGCTAGCACTCGACGAGGAGCAGTCGTGGTGGTGGGGGGAGGCTGGCCGTGTGTGTTCGCGCATGTGTAGCGTACGAGCGTGCGCGTGCGACAACTCGCGCGCGGCGACTCAACCGCGTATTTGTGTGTGCGCGCAAGTGTGTAGGGGTTAGCCGCCGGAGGGGAGCACCAATTTCTTCTCCAACTATCTGGAAACATAAAGAAAAATTATTAGGACTTTACATTCTTTACACATTAGGTACTACGAAATATGTCAAAAAAATTTCAAGCTTTCCACAATAAAAAATTGTATTGTCAAATCACAAAAATTTATCCCCAAAACAATTGGTGAGAAAAGAAAATTTCTAAAAAAAACTTACCTTCAAAAAAATCCTGATTTTTGCACAAAATAACTAAAACCACACGTGTTCAACTTTTTGCTTGGCTTAGCTAACTAAAACTAATAAACTACAAACTCATGGAAGTACAACTAGTAACACACTGGTTGTGACTCGCCGCTGCCGCTGCCACTGCCGTCAAGTGCACATTTCCCTCCACAGAGCTTCCGTCATGCGCCCCCCACACAACACACACTCCGCGCACTGCACATGCAAGCGCACGCACGCACACGCCAACACCGAATGCACTCTTCTAATGTAGGGCCGTATGTGTCGATGGGAAATTTGTGTCCCCCACGAAAACTCCGCCTCGACCCGCGCACGATTGAAAAACTCGGCGAAAAACCACGCCTTGTTTTGCACACTCGGTCGAGCTCGCACTCACTCATACCATTCACCATTGTAGGGGAATCACGCTCGAGAAGTTAAAGAGTGGGGACGCGAGCTTTCAACCAGCACGGAACGCAACCACACCGAGTACGTACTGCCACCTAGTAGTAAAAAGTCAAATCAGGAAGCTTTTAATGTAGCACGGATCAACACCTAGTGACTCTAGAGTCAGAGCTTTTAGGGGGGATGCTTGTAAATACAAACGCATCAACCCTTAGAGCTTGATTGGTGCTGCCACCTGGAACAAACATTTTAAAGTTTAGTTTTCACATTAAAAAAAATAGTTTAGAAATTAGTAAAATATAAATTATGAATTAAAATTTGTTTTAAATATTCATTAAATGTCTAATTATGTTAA
>JARJDS010000512.1:0-10709 GCA_030264155.1 Atheta pasadenae
TTAGGCGGTGAATTAAAACACACAAATGCCTCGTAAACACAAATAAATCATAACACACGCAACCGCGCAGCGTTTGCTCGCATTATTTAGATTTGAAATCTACCGGCGAGTTTACTGACATTTCCTTTGGTGCCATTGCCATAATTGCTTAGTGCGGCTTTAATTTTTTTAGTTTCTCCACGCCCTACTCGTCAAAATGTAAAGAAAAACAAGAAGAAAAAGTAAGGTTAAAAACACACAGGCACGTTTTATGTCAATAAAAACTAATATATTTATAATAAAATAATAAAAATATAGTGTTTATACAAAATTAAACACAAATTCCACTAATACTAAAGCTGAGAACAGAAGAGCAGATCTTTACAATGCTGATAAGTTTTTTTTAAAGTTAAAAAAGAAATGAGATTAGTAGTTAAATTCGATCGGAGTTGCTTGATCTCCGTAGTACGGCACTGGCACTGAATTGTTAGGCGCTTGAAAATACTGATACGATACGTGCGGATCCACCAAATACTGTTGCGTTGTAGTTGGATACAAATTCGTCGCTGATGTTTGCGAGTTTTGCACCAAATAACTGGAGTAATTACTTTTCGGACCTCCCGCGCTCGCTGATTGCTCGAATCTTGGCGCGTAATAATCACTCACACTTGATGCGGCAGGATCGAAACACAAACGTTTAGCTTTGTTGTTATTATTTGTTTCAGTGTCGCCATCGATGTCTTGTTCTTCGTTATAATAAGCACAATATGAATGCGATTGAATATTAGAATATGAAAAGTCATCTGATAACATGTCAAATTCCGTGTTGGTGTTGTGCGCATGCGCTAGCCCTTGTGTTTGCGTGTGCGCTTGCGCTGTTGTCAAATCTTGTGTGGAAATTTGTAGATGTGTTGATCTTATCTTTTGTCCACTAGGGGACGCTGCGTGCACTGTATTAGGACTCTGCCTATCACAACTAGACGGCGACGTTGATTGACTACGCGTGCTGCACGGTGAATCTTCTTGTTTCAAGTAACGCGTGTAGGGTTGATTTTGTGGCTGTGCGGTGTGAATATTCAATTGTTCGGGCGATGTATTCGTTGGGGTGTTATTAGTTTTATTCGGTTTACGTCTTCGTGGTTGATACTTGTAATCCGGATGTTCGCGCTTGTGAATTACGCGAAGTCGCTCGGCCTCCTCGATAAATGGCTTCTTGTCGCCGTCGCTCAAATCCCTGCAACACAACACACACCAAATGTAAAGTATATCATGTTCTAATAAGTCTCCCTTCAAATGAATAAAAATAAGTATCTAGCAAACACAAATATTAGTTATTATATTAGTCTGCAACGCAAATCTATCTATTAAGACATCGTATCAGTACCACCTGCACAAACATGGCGACAAGTTTCGTAAACCTAAGGATTTGTAAGTAACAACTGTGCAATCAACTGCAACCGATCATCGACGGCGGTAAGTCTACCATTTTTTTTCGGGCCATTATTGTTTGTGTACCTAACATATTCTATATATTTAATTTTAGGGTTAACGTTTCCCCCAAGAAAACAAATTTCCGACAAAACATGATAACTTATAACGATTTCCGAGGATATGCACAAGTTTCATACGTACATTTACTTCTTGAGAAAGAAAAAAATACGCGTTTTGTTGTATGTTGATTGTCGCAACCTGGTGATAAATTTCAAGTGCAAACATATAATGTGTGTAATGATTTTATACACTTTTTATCATTTGAGGCAACACATTCCTTCACGCATTGTCAATTGGAACTAAAACATTAACAAAGCGGTGATGTTTTTTGTCGTTATGTCGATAAAAGCCGTAGGTAAATATTGCACAAATATGCCAGATTCTTTTTTGTTTGTTAGTTTGTGACAAACCTTTTCAAAGCCTACTATCACTATTAGGACCAACTCTCAATTGTTTGATGTTTCACGTAACGTGTGTTGCCTAGGTGTTTGTTTCTTGTTTTAAGCTTGCCAGCAATCAAGTGATATGGCGTTGTGGAATGTGCGAAAACATACCTTAATTAAATCCCTATAGAAAATTATCGCTTAATTGAATGACAGATGTTGTGAGTCGAAAATTTTCAATCGTCATCGATTAAAGTGCATTAAAGCCGATGCGGTTTAAGTTGCGTCTGAAGAAGAGATGACAAAAATCGAAACCCCCGCGAAGTTCGTGTGGCATGCAATCAACGTCGGCGCGCGCACAGCGGGCGACCAAAGACTGATATACTCGTGAAGAAAAGAAAAAAACACAACCGACAATCGCGCATGCGTGCGATTTATTAATAAACATAATTTCGACTATCATTACTACCTAATTTTACAGTCATTATTTATCATGACTTAGTTAAATAAATTAAATTACAACCGAAAATGTTTACCAACAATTTCATGCATGTATCGTACCACGCAAAACAACGTAATAAATATTGGAAATATTAATATCTCAATTCGCAATTTATGCATCCGGCATCAACTAAACAACTGAATGGCGAATAATATTTTATAGTCAAGTCTAGTAAAAAAAACAAAAGATGGGCGGATATTATTATTTTGCAAAGTGTGCTTTGGAAACAAAATCCGCATGTTTGTGTTTTCTGCGTTGCGATTGGTCGCTGCGTTTGTTATTTAATAATGGCGCTGATGGTCGGTGAAACAAAACAAACAAAACATTATCTATTCACATTTACACTGCGAGTTGTAAGTCGTCAGCAGTTTAAAATTGCAATGTTACATTTATGAATTGTGAATTGTGCTAAATGAAATTGTAACAAACACGCCTCCACGAGAAGTGAATGAAAGTGAAAAAACCGAATTCAATGTGCAAGCAGTGCGGGGATCAGCGGATATTGAAGGCGCACAGCGTAACCAGATAAACCGGCGAGTTAAAAGTCACCGAGTCGATCGTTGACCGTTGAAAAAGAGTTGAAAACGCATCGGACAAAACACGACGACAACCCGCGGCCAACAATTTGACCTTTTGATAACGCACACACACTGGGTGAGGAGGCTGCGCGCACCACCGACTCATAGATTGATAGGAAAGTAGGCACGAATCGGAATTGAAACAAAAATCATCGTTAATTATCTATCGCATTTATCGTAAGTTATCAGCACCTCATTTTTAAGTTTTGGATTCAAACCGGAAAAGTTAACGATTATTGTAAATATTATACATTTTATGCTGATAATTGTTTGTATGTTTTAGAGAACTCACCTCCAAAGTTTTCCTAACGTTTTGGATAGCTCGGCATTGTGTAGATGCGGATGTTGATCAGCAAGTTTTCGGCGTGCAGCTTGCGCCCACACCATGAATGCATTCATCGGACGTTTCACGTGCAATTTGCGTTTATCTGATGTGGATCTGTAACAACATTTCGATATAAGTTTAGTTTTTCTTAGTTTACAGTTAATGACAGTAAAAATGACTCAAAAATTATCGACACTATGCACACTTTCGCACTTCCATAAAGTTTAAAGTCTTCAGCACGGCAGGGAATGTTAAATGTTAATTTCAAGTTTTTTATTGCAAGAATTTCACGCGTAATTAGTGCTTGTCGTCGTGTGCGCGCAACTAGTGAGCTTGTAGCGGTGGATTTTTTCTTGTTTTTATTGTCGCCTGTCGTCGAATTCTCGAGCTTAGAAAATGTAGGTACAAAAGGTGCGAAAATACATTGTTTTAATTTTAGTGCGTATACGCGTGTATGCGGTTAAAAGCGCGATTTTTCAAAATAAAAATGACGCGTTTTAAGTTAATTATCTCGACACTGTTAATTAGAAAGACGATTTCGAGCGTCGCAGCGTAGATATAACACGTGTTGTGTTGGCCGATCTGTTGTGTTTCATCTTTTATGTTCTTAATTAGTTGAGATGACAAACTTTAAAATTAAGTGCTTTTTGCAAAATAATGACTTTTGCTTCATTTTATTTTCAGTGTTGACTTACTTTGTGGCGATCGGCATTAACGTCCAGTCGTATCCTTTGAGGACCTTTGTCACCGCATCGTTGATACCATTTTTGTCCAATGGCAAAGAAGACGTGGTTGATTGCTGGGTTTTCATCCACAATTCCATTTCGTGCAATTGCTCCGATTCGAGTGATGACGGAGAAGAAGTCACGATGGTTTTAGTGGTTTGCGTTAAGTCACCGCTTTCAAAATTCATTTTTACGATTTTGTATTAACAGAGATTCAAAATTTAAGGTATACAAGTCAATTGGGGTTTAAGTTAAACACTAGTTTAATGCTGCCGACGCACGTTGTGCTTTATTTTGTTTAAACACGACTTAAGTGCGTCAAGCACGTTGGACTACTGAGCCGCACGCGCTTCGTACAAACTCATTTCATTCATCTCACTGCGCACTGAGCACGGAACTGAGCGGTGTACCTCCGTTGAGTAGCGCCAATCGCAGCGCACTACTTACCACTACTTACCACTTTGACGCCCAGTCGCTTTGTGATTGGTGCACGTAGCGTGACGGCGATTGTTCGCAAGTAAGTAGCGAGTAATAAGTTAATTGCAAACAGTTGGTCAGTAAGCGCAAAAACGGTGATTGCAAAACCACAAAATGGATCTATTTAATTACGTTATTTTATTCCAAGTAGACTTAACTCGAGTGTACACTTCCATCTGACATTAATACGACGAACTATGCGAATGTACTAATAAAAAATTGTTTTTAAGGAATTTTAGGTGAATAGTCAACGCAATAAATTATGAAGAACTAAAATTATTGATGATTTATTGAGTCTTTGTCGGTACGGCTAGAAATTCTTCACCAACGCCTTGACTTAATTCATTAAAGGGCCGAAAACGAAACACCCCATGTGTGTCGTTCTTTGACACACCGAAGATGATCATTAATAAACCAATTTGTCATCTTCTCTGTGCACCTACCGCGTCGATTCACGTTTCATTAACTTGAATGTACATTTTGTTTTAAACAAATTCTAAAATTCAAAGTGTTGCACTTTTCGTTGCGGCGTTTCTTGGCGCTCCTGTGCAGTTTCATTTTTAGTACCTAAATTTATTCTTGTGTACAGCGAAAGGGTAAATTTATCATATGCGTGCACAGTTACAACGAAATTGCGGTATGTGGTGTGTGTGCAAGATGGCATCGGATAACGAACGTTTAGGATAGCGGGGCGATGATCACGATTCGGATAGCATCGTTTCTATTTAAATGGTCATTAGTGTGCGCTAGATTCAGGTAGATAGCGGCGCGCCGAGAGCCCATCGACGACATGCGTCACGGCATCCGTCACGCCTCATAGATGACACATGCGGCGCGGCTCGACTGATCCCAAAAGACGCTCGCCGCAGACGCGAACAGACTCAAGGGAGTATGCAGGAGTATGGATCACGCTGCGGATCTCCCTGTTTGCATACTTTACAGATGCCAAAATTTATTCTACACAATTATTTTTATATATGATTAGGTTTATGTTCTTTTCTTTAGCTGGTTTCATAATTAAATTGTATTAATATCTATTTACAGAATGTATCAACATATTTTAAGATTGCAGTACTGAAATGGAGGAATAACATTTAAACTTTAAACAATGCTAAGAAAATAAAAACAAAAATGCAACTTTAATGTAGGCTACCAAACATACACTAAACTTATATAAGTTCACAGGTGGTTCACAGCATAAGTTTATACCAGAAGTTTATACATCCATGGCGTATGGTATTTTATAAATTGTACATTTATTAGCGTAGTACGCGATTTCTTGTGTCTCAAATTTATTCTAGCATCTTAGACCATCATTTTGGTTTCTCAACATGTTCTCAACTCTCAAAAAAATCGTAAGTCGGGGCCAGGTATTTAGAGGAGCCACTATAATGTAGAAACGTGTAGATGTGGTTGCGTATATATTTGTCCCGCTTGTCCCACTTGAGCTACAAAAGCTACAAAACCACAAAAGACTAACTGAGACTGTCACTACTTCGCACGATTGTTTTTGTTTATATTTAGTATATTTGGGACATATTATAATAAATTACATAGGTAATTCTTATATTAAAAATGGATCAAACCGATTTAGAGTCTCAGTTTATTCTACGTTTACCACAAGTAAGTATATAAGCCAATATAAGCTCATTCTATGATTTCAGACTAACAATTTAAGGTTATTTCTATGTTTTACTTGTTTTTAACTTAATTAAGTTGCATATTGTTTATGATTAGGAACCAGCGCAAGTTTTGCGAGATGCCGTAAGAAACAACACTCCCATGAAGGATCGTTTTAGTGTAAAAATTGAAGATGATATGAGACATGGTGAAGTTCGTATAGATCACTGGTTATTGCCAGCAAAAGTTGTAGATTTACCCACAGTAGTAGAGTCTTTGAAAACAATAGATTCAAAAAGTTTCTATAAAACAGCAGACATATGCCAATTATTGTTATGCAGATATGAAGAAGATGCTGTAACTGATGAAGAATCACCACAGAAAGCAAAGAAAAAAGATTCCATTAAAGTGGACAAAAAGTATCTATGGCCCCATGGTATTACTCCACCAGTGAAAAACACTAGAAAAAGAAGATTCAGGAAAACTTTAAAGAAGAAATATGTAGAAGCACCTGAAATTGAGAAGGAAGTCAAAAGATTATTGAGGATTGATAATGATGCTATAAGCATTAAATGGGAGGTTATAAATGAAGATGATGATAACAAAGTGAACAAAGGCACTGTTATTAAAACAGAACAACCAGAAAATGTATCCAATATTGCTGAGCATGATATATTTGGTGAAGTTGTGAGTGATTCTGATGAGGAAGATGCAACTTTACATGTTTTAGATGTTGATGATAATAGTCAGAATTCTGACAGTCGAATGACTGATTCTAATTCAGCATTGAACCATTCAATGGACAATAAGCTAATGACAGAGTTTTCTAATGAAATGTTCCAATCCGTGGATAATTCATCTAACATGATTCAAGATATGGACTTTTATAATTCCTCGAGTGTGCCGTATTCATCGATGGATATGACGAAAAGTAATATAGAAAACCGCCTGGAAGAAATTCATAGGGAATTGGTTGAATTGAAGTCACGACGACAACAACAAGAGGCTGAAATTGAAAATATTGAAAATCATGCTTTGCGACAAAGATTTCAGGATATTATTAATAATCTGTATCAGGAACAACAAGACAAGGAACATGAACAACATGAACTTCAAGAGGTTTTGAAACAAATATAATGCTTTTGTTTAAGGCCAACTGTAGGCAATTTATTATACACAATATTTTTAATCTTATTTCAATGAAAACTGTATATTAGTTTTCATTTATTATGTATTGATTTAACAAAATTTATTATGCAATCTGGTTTATCATTTATGGTAATATAATAAAGATTTTTTTAGTACAAACCAAATGCCTTTTGTTTAAACTTTAATTTGGAACACAGATTTAAAACCCTGAAATATAACCTATAAAGTTGTATGTGTTTGAAACTGAGTGCAAATCTGGTGCAAATTAATATATTTACGTTTTAGTTCTTCTAGTTTTATAGCTTTAATCATTCAAGTCATATTTTGTGACTAGAATTTAAAGTTTGACATTCACTATATCGTAAATTTATGCAAAACCTTTAAAATAATTAATGTAATAATTAAAGCGATAAACAAACAATATTTATGACGTTGCGTAAAGAATTTACAATTATTTTAAAGCACCAACTACACGAATACACATTACGTACTTGTAAACGATCATACTGTATTATCCTGTGCAGTGCGAGCCAGTGAAACGTGTGGAACGTTCCGATTGTTCCGATCAGTTCCGATATTTCTTCAATTTAGCCGCAAAACACCAAACTGATCATCGACATGGAGCAAATCTTAGAAAAGCTATTAGTAGCGGACAGTAAAATAGTGCAACAAGTAAGTTTCATTTAGTTTCTAACAAATAACATTCCAATTACAAATAATTAACCTCAAACTGATCGCACGTGTAAACGTGTATTTTCGATATCCCATATTTAATATTGACTTGTCGTGTGTTTAGGGCACGAAAGAATTAAAGGATGCATTCAAAAATGTGGAGGCAGTGCCTGCATTGTGTGACATTTTGGTTTCATCTCCTAGTCCTCAAATTAGACAAACAGCTGCAGTAGTTCTGCGTAGAAGGCTTGGAAAAAAGAATCAATGGTCCAAAGTTAATACACCAACAAGAACACAGTATGTTAAAGCTTTAGTAAAGTGATTAAAAAATTTGAATAAAAATATGTTGTAATTGTTTTTTTAGAATTAAACAAGGAATGCTTCAAGCACTAGTTAATGAACAAGAGAAATTGGTAAAGAATTCCATTGCACAACTTATTGGATTACTTGGAAAACATGAATTTCCACAAAATACTTGGCCTGAAATATTGCAATTTATTCATCAAATGTGTACCAGTAACAATGTAATGGATAAAGAGGTGATTATAGTAATAGATAGTGTTAATTTGCAGTGTCATTCATGAGTCATAACATTTTAGCTTGGAATGTACACATTGTCAATTATGACTGAGATATCAAAGAGTTCTTATTTGGAACATGCTGAGGTTCTAGCTGAATTGTTTACTAATACATTGAATAATTTACCAGATTTGAGTTGTAATCTGGCCTACTACACTGTCATTACAATGAAAAATATTGTTTCTGTTATTGGTGGTCATCAACAAGTAAGTTTTTTTAGATTTTATTCACATCGATAAGTAGTATGATCAATTGTTTGTCTTTATAGATGATTAACGTTTATCACGCATTGTTACCGCGAGTGTTAGAAATAATCGGTCAATTTGCGCCAAATGACTCGAAAAAAACCAATGATATGCTTGAACTATTTGATGATTTAGTGGAATATGCTGTAGGGGCGGCTGTTCCGCACATACGCGTTATTGTAGAGTCGTGTTTAACGTTTGCATGCACCGATAATTTAGACACGAGCGTCCAGATTAAAGCACTAGGTATAGTTGGGTGGTTAATAAGGTCCAAGAGTAAATTAATACAGAAAAATAAGTTAATCGAACCGATTGTTGATGTTATCATGAAATTGATGGCTCAACGACCACTTGATGAAATCAACGAAGAGTATTTCCAAGGCGATCCTGATCAGTTTACATCCACAACGATTGCAGCGCAAACTTTAGATGTGATTGCTATTAATGTGCCGCCAGAAAAGGTTGTGCCGTTAATTCTCTCACGCATTGAACCAGCGTTGCTCACAAACGATATTTACGCGCAGAAAGCAGCGTATTTGTCGTTGGCAGTGTTGGCCGAAGGGTGTGCGGATCATATACGCACAAATTATTTAGAAGCTTTCTTGAAATGTATCTACGACGGCATCAGAAACCCGAATGTTGTCGTGAGGAACGCGGCGTTCTTTGCGTTGGGACAATTTTCAGAACATTTACAGCCAGAAATTAGCAAATACGCTGCTAATTTACTGCCAGTGTTCTTTGAGTATTTATCACAGATTTACGTTGAAATGGAAAAGACGAAAACGGAGCCGGCGGGTCTTGATAGAATGTTTTATGCGTTGCAAACATTTTCAATGCATTTGGATGATGGATTATTGCCATATTTACCTGCGTTGATGGAAAGACTTTTCATTGGTTTGGATCCGAATGGTTGGTCGTTACAATTAAAACGAGTCGCGTTGAGTACATTAGATTCGGTTGCATGTGCGGTGAAGAACGGACTTGTGCCGTACTTCCCGAAAATATTTGAGATTCTGAATCATTACATTAACGCTGACCCAAACGCCGAGTTGTTTGAGTTGCAGTCGTATGCTTTGGAGTGTTTATCAAGCATAATTGATAACATTGACGGCGAGGGGTTTAAACCCTTGGCGCAAGAGACGTTACAAATGGCGATGAAGATTTTGAACGAGACAGATGATCCGGATGTGAGGAAAAGTTTGTACGCATTGTTTGCGGCGCTATCGAATATTATGGGTGTGGAAGTTCTGCCAGCGATGCCTAAAGTTATCGAACGCATGGTGGAATCGATTAAAAGCAGCGAAGGAATTAATGTGCATTACGACGACGACGATAAAGACGAAGCCAATCCGTATGAATCCGAATCGGATACGGCCGACGAAGAAGATATTGAATCGGAAACTGATAGTGAAGATTCCCAATGTCGATTTACTGTCGAAAATGCATACAATGATGAAAAAGAACAAGCTTGTTTGTCTTTAACTGAAATTTGTAAACATTTGGGTCCTGCGTTCCTTCCTTTTTTGCAAACTACGTTTCAAGAGGTCTTTAAACTATTGGATTATCCACATGAAGATATACGCGAGGCTGCTGTTATGTCCCTGGAGCAGTTTTGTATTGCGTTGCATAAACATCAAAGTGCTGAGAATAAATCAACGCTGCAGGATGCGTTGCGCATGATAATTCCGAAATGTGTGGAAATGATACACGCCGAGGAGGAGCAGAATCTTGTTACGACTTGCGTGACTATTTTAGGTAATCTTTTGGATGAGATTGGTGCCGAAATGTTTGTGGGTAATGGACACCGTGAGGCTATTATCAACTCTATTGTCGATATTTTAACGCAAAAGACTGTGTGTCAGGATCAGGATGCTGGGGATGAAGTCGGTGGCGATGAGGAGGGCGAGTCGGAAGCCACGGAGTTGTTGTTGGAGTGTACGGGGGAAATTATTCCTAAGTTTGGCAAGGCGTTGCCAAGTACAAC
>JARJDS010000523.1:0-38837 GCA_030264155.1 Atheta pasadenae
GGAGGAGGACGGAGGAGGACGGAGGAGGACGGAGGAGGACGGAGGAGGACGGATAAGAACGGAGGAGGACGGATAAATACGGAAGAGGACGGAGGAGGACGGAGGAGGACGGAGGAGGACGGAGGAGGACGGAGGAGGACGGAGGAGGACGGAGGAGGACGGAGGAGGACAAAGAAGGACGAAAGAGGACGGAAGAGGGCGAAGAAGGGCGGAGGAGGGCGGAGGAGAACATAGGAGGAATGCTATCTAAATTCGAGGATGACTGGGAAGGACTAAGAAGAACCATAAACAAGGACAGATGTAAACGGAGGAGGACAGAGGAAAAACGATGAGAACCAGGAATGAGGACGGAGGAAGACAGAGGAAGACAAAGAAGGACGGAAAAGGACGGAGGAAGACGGAGGAAAGAAGGTAAAATAGCTAAAACGTCGAGAATGATAATCGATAACAATGAAAAGTAGAAAAATTTAATGGAGAACGGAAACGAACCAAAGAGAACTGAAGAGGGCTCAATGTAAAACCTTTAAATCCCTATGAAGTAAACATTATAAACCCCTTATAACCTCAAAACAAATGAAATTCCTTATACTCACTCTCCTTTCGATGGATGATGTCGAACCACATGTATAATCCTGCCTGGAGGATACAGCGGTTGGTGTGACGTCAACGCAATGGAACTGTCCTGTGGATGCACCTTCAAAAACCTCGCTTTGTCCTTGGCCTTCATATACTCCGTAACAGTCTGATCCCCAGTAGACATCTCCACAGCTGACGTAGGTTCATGCCTACACCCGCAACACAAAACACTACACGCAATCGTCTTCCACTTCGGATCCACACTGCGCTTGATCGCATTGATTAAATCAGCTCGCAACGCTTCCATCTGATGCAGACCAATACGTGGCACGACATCCTTACCCATCACCACGGAAATTGTAAACGATTTGGTATACTCCACAGCTGGCATACTCAACAATCCTCCCGGCGGGGAATAGCAATAACAGAGTAAATCAGGATATTCCTGACGTAACAAAATTCCCAAAATACACGCCGTGCCAGCCCCTAAACTATGACCCACACAAACCAATTGAAAACTCATGGTGTCCACCTCTGGTTTGTGGTGTAACGCTCTCTCGATTAACGATTCCGATTTCAATTTTTCAAGGATGTACTGCGCTGCTTGGACCATTCCTTTGTGACCCAACCATTCCTCCTGCACCGGGGTGACGGGTAAACACTCTCCTTCCGCGTTTAGATCTGTCAAGATGTCTTTCATACTCAACGTACCACGAATTGATATAACAATGTTCCGCCTGTCATAATCCAATGCTACAAAAAAAGGCGTCTCCCCAACGTCCACGTGGTACGTGGCGTAGATGATCTCAATGTTTCCTAATTCTTTCAACTTTTCCAAAGCAGCAAAGTTACATTTACAACAATTGTCTTCGACGATCTCGGCGTCGGTTGATTTCTGACATGGGAAACAACAACAGCGAAGGTTAGCGCAGATCTGACACATCCCCATGTCTTGCGTCATAACGTAGATCGGCCAACCGTACGCCCTCACCGCGAAATGCGCGAAGTGAATAACAGTTTGGAATAATTCCAAGTCTTGGCCTTGTTGTTGACCATGTCCTTGACTGAGAGTTTGGCAATCACTGCCTTGTAATGATAAAAACTGAGTTCGGGGAGTCACAGCCACCCCACTTAGGAACTCGTAGGTGTCGTTCTTTCGGTGTTCCACAATGGCTTTGCGTTCAATTTTTTGGAATTTTCGTAGTAAAACTAATCCAGCCACCACATCAGATGGCACTACATCAAGGTCACGAAAAAAGTCCGAGAGTAATCGGGCTATGTCAGCGAAAGAGTTGCGGTTGCGGTCTGACGGTCGCATGCAGCAGAAGAGAAAACGGCAGCGTTGATGCCAACTGTCTTGGTAGGCACGTAGGACTTTTCGCTGCCGCCAGTTTCTTGTACTTCCGGAGCGTTTGTATTGAAATTTCGATTCGGATTCACGCATTGATCGTTGGTATTTCTTCATTTTCACCCATGATCGTCCTGCGGCGTCGTAGGTACACCAAACTGTGACGACTGTTAGGGCGATTATGCACCAATTACATACGATTAATCCTGGAAGTAATATTAATATGATTAAATTTACAGGTTTGAGAAGAACTGAGAAGAAAAGCGAAGTAGGAATAAGCTAAATGCAAAAAGAGGATAAAATGGGGTAGAAACGCGGAAGGAAAGATGAAAGAGAGATATTTATTTAAGAAAAAAGTGGTATACAAAAGAGCACTGAGAAAGACGGACAAGGAAAAAAGAGACTAGATAAAGTCAAAAATAAACCAAAGTGGACTGTGGAGAGGTTTGAAGGACGGAGAGTAAGAAGACGGAGGAGGACAGAGGAAGACGAAGATGGGCGGATAAGTACGCGGCAGGACCAGAGAAGGAGAAAACAAAAAAGTGGAGGGCGGTGGGAGACCAAAAGAAAACAGAGGAGGATAAAGAGAGACGGAGGAGTAAAAAAGGTAGACAGAGGAGGACAGAAGAAGACGAACAAGGAAGAAAGATGGCAGGTAAAGACAAAAATAAACAAAGTAGGACTGTGGAGAGGTTTGGAGGATGAAGAAGAACGGAGGAACACTGAGGAGGATTGAGGAAGATCAGAGAAGGGCTGAGGAGGAACAGAAGAGAAGAGAGAAAAGCGGTGGAGGACGGAGGAGGACAGAGGAAGACAAAAGAGGACGGAGAAGGATGGAGGAGGACCCGTGGAGGAGAGAACAAGACAGCGGCGGGTGGTGGAAAACCAAAGGAGAACAGAGAAAGGTAAAGAAAGACGAAGGAGTAAAAAGGTAAACAGAGGAGGACAGATGGAGACGGACAGGAAGAAAGAAAGCAGATGAAGACAGAAATAAACCAAGGTGGACTGTGGTGAAGTGTGGAGGACGGAGAAAGACCAGAGCAGAACAGAGGAGGAGAAAAAAAGGACGGAGGAGTGAGAAGGTAGACGGAGGAGATCAGAGGAATTCAGCGGAAGACGGAAAAAGACAAAGGAGGAAGGAGGATGACCAGAGAATGAGACAACTGGACGGAGGAGGGCAGTGGAGGACCATAGGAGAACAGAGGAGGTGAAAGAAGGACGGAGGAAGACTGAAGAGAAGGGAGGAGGGCGGATCGAAAGGAAAATAGAAGAAAAGAAAGAACAGAGAATTAGTAAAAAAAAGGGAGCATTAATTTAAATGACAAAGAGAAAGTGAATGAAGAAAACAAATTTACATACCTAAAACCGTTTGTTTCGCTTTATCTATAGGACATCCGGGATAGTAGTAAACCAACCAAACGCATCCTGCCGTTAGGCACCCGGCTTCCAGCAGGAGCAAAGCCGTGCGCACGTAGAGAAGATATTTCATTGAAGATCGCGGCGCAGTGTCCAAAATGCTGCCGCGCATTGCAACCACAGCGATGCCTAGTTCGTTGACCATGTTCAAACCCAGCAAGACCATGTAGGTGAGAACAAAGCCGAATAATAACGCAATGCAGTGTTCCTTCAGATCGAAGTGGATCAACCCTACCAACACACCCAACACCACCATCCTAAAACAAACAAAAAAACAAAATTTCATTAAAGATAAAAACAAAAAAACAAAAAATAAACAATAACAAAAAAAAAACAAAGTGTAAATGTAAAATGACATTTTGTTTCGTACAAGATTTTTACTAAATACCAAACCAACTAGAGCGGAACTAGTTTAGTAGACCTTCGTTCTCACACCTCCTTTGGGATGCATACATTTTAATGTCACAGTGTCCTTGTATCCTAAATAAAAATAATCCTTCACGAAATGACTTTGTTTTAATTTTATTCACATGTTTATATTTCAAACAAACGTTAGTGTTTTGTTTTTTGTTTGGACTTTGTTATTTTCATTTGTTTTTTCTTTCCCTTTATTTTTCTTTTGTTTTTAACACACCAACCAAAGTGATTAATCCTTGCAATATTTCATTCTTAATTCTTAATTCTTAATTTCAAATTTCTTTCTCATGTCAGACATCCACATCCCTTATTCTTAATTCCCAATTTGTTCCAAGTCCTTTGACTCATAACTCATCACTTCTTTTTCTTTTCCTTTTCTTCTATTTCTTCTATTCCTTTATTCTACTCTGACTTCTCGAGTTTCCCCTTCTTACACTCAAGATGGTGTACGTATGTAATAAAACTATTTAGTAATTGCATCAAATCTGTCTTAATCACAGACAAGTAAAGTAACAAATCAAAACTCCAAACTCCAAACAAAAAAAAACAAAAGAACAAACAAACTTCATATTTTAAATCTGAAATCTTAAAGGCTTATTTCAATAATCCTGGATTATAATTCATCAAAATGTAAAAATGATTTAACTCATTGACTTCATTGTGAATCCATTGACTACTAAATGAATTCCGATTGAAAACGATTTGCAAGAAGATATGGATATGGATTACATTAAAAAATAATGGAACTCATCAATCATTTCGGAAGCTCAGAGTAAAATTTGTAATTCTGATCAACTCGGAACCACTTTGGCACTGATGCCAGAATTTAAATTACGAACAGAAAATCTAACTATTTTTATATTCGTATTACCATAGCCAAATATTCATTTGTTTTTCTACTTACGTCACAAAACAAGTTGTTTCTTTATTTTTGATTATCAATTGTTTTTGTTTGTTTGCTTGTTTCTTCGTTTGTTTGTTTGTTTTCTTAATTTTATGTGTTTGTTTTTCTTTTGTTTCGGTCACAGGTTGAACGTAACACATAAAAACAATTGCTACTAAAAATAGGTTGGGTGTACTCGTAAAAAGTTATGATGTCGGAACACCAATCAGGATCAAACTATAAAAATTGGAATGAGAATAAGGTCAATAACAAAACAATTATTGTAAAAATAATAAAAAACAAACAAAAACAAAGAAATTGATTGACTAGAAATAATTAATGATGTATGTAAATTAATTAGTTAGTTAATTATATGTAATATAATCGGTAATAATTTGTAGTCCTGGAACTAGGAAGGAAATTACAGTTACAAGGATGTTGGGAAATTGCAATTATCTGTTCGACTTATTGTTTGTACGCTCGTCAGCATTCAGTATTTGCACTCGAGCTAATTGTTCCCGACAGTTCAAAACAAACCAACAAACAAAACACTTCAATAACAAGAGACTCACGGTATTGGTAACTTGATTAGGTTAACAAACAAATGAATAACACAACATCGCATCCGTGCATATCAATAGAAAACAAAACAAAACAAACAAAACAAAAAAAACAAAAAAACAATCAAACTAATAAAACAAAAAAATTAATCATAACCTCAATCATCTGTTCTATGTGATTATTTACGTCATTTACGTCACATCTAGTTCTATAACATTTAAGCAGGATTCCTGTTCCTGCTCTGCTTTTATGTTCATTTACCGCTTTAATGCAATGAAATCGCTACACATTCATCTTCGGCGTTCCATTTCGTTCATTTTTATTGCCTGCGGTTGTGTGTCGTAGCGCAGGAATGTGAGCATCCCTTGTTGGAACGAAATGAGTCACTCTTCGATTATTCCAAGCCGCAATCCAGGCGTTCCGGAAAATCTTTCACTCACACAGACAAAGAATATAAATGTGAACTGATACAAGCGCAGGAACAGATGTGAGATAAAATAATGTGTGTTATAAATATTACACGACGCAGGACGCATAGACACTTGGTACTTGGTGTTCCTGCAGTGGTAAGGGGTGAATATTAAAAGAAGCTGTGTGTTAGTGCACATAGTGCACAACATCCAACAATCAAGTGTGTATCGGAACGACGGAACTAGGTGGACTAACGTGAGGGTGAAATTTTCATCCCCCTTTTACGTTGCACCCTCTCATCTTTCATTGTGGGTTTTTATTGTAATGTACATACGTAAGGTTTGACCTTGGTATTGACTTTAGTTTTAGTTTTTAGATTTTAGGTTTTAGGTTTTAGGTTTTAAGTTTTCATCCCTTAACTTTTTTTTTGTTTTTTATTTGGTTTATCGGTAAGTTTTTACTTTAGTTCGTACGATGTTCGAATTCCTGCTTTTAAAATTATTACTACCCTTGGGATAAATAGCTGTAGAGTGAATACCGCAAGGGGGTTGTTACCCTCGGTCGCAGCTGTTTTTGGCTTGTAAGTACTAAACTGTAGTGATAAAACATGAATGCACGTAAAAAACAAAAAAAAAACATGAAAGCAAAACAATTGAAATAAAAAAACAAGAAAAATAAACAAAATGTGAAGTAAACAAAGTTTGAAACAAATGAAGTTTGTTGATTTTTAAGAAAACATGTGATGGGAATGTTAAAATTTAAATTATAATTATAATTAAAATTAAAAATAAAAATAATAAGGAAAAGCACGTTATTGATCCTGCTACTGCGACTTCCAGCAGGATGCGCATAATGTCATCGATGAGTCGTAAGCGTAGCGTAATCTAATTAATGTAAATGTCAATAGGACAAGTCAATACTAAAGTTAGCAATAACTCGTTAAAATGTTTATAATTATCACTATCATTAGTAACATAAATTTAATTAATTAAATTACAATTAAAATACTTTTTTTTTATTTTTACTATGTTTATTTGTTTGTTTTATACCATCAGATGTTTTTTTTTGTTTTTTTGTTATTATTTGTTTTGTTTTTCTTTATTTTTTTTTTGTTTTTTTGTTTGTTTTTTTTGGATTGTTTTTTTGTTTTTTTTGTTTTTTTGTTTGTTTTCTGGTGTGTTTCTTTTTTTTTTGTTAAAATAAAAAATAATTGTGAGTTGAATATAATTAGGTCACATTTTTATGCAAATTCATAGTAACGTCATTAAAATATTTTCATCACTGAATTCAACATAATGGGTCATTAACCTAATTAAGTTTTTTAACGTCGTACTTCACGCCTTTTTTACATTTTTCTTTTTTTTATCTCCGTTTCTTCATTTCCGTTTTCATTCTCATGTTTTCATTACATTTTCATGAGTTTATGAAACTTTAAATTGCATTCTAAAATTCTATTTTTAATTATTTCACACTAGACGTCATTTGTTTTTTTTGTTTTGTGTTTTTTGTTTTGTTTACTTTCAACATGATGAAACAAAACAAAACAATGTGAATTTTGTTTTTTACCAAACAGAATACGAACTACACAAAATTTGTTTGGAATTTAATAATTTTTTTCAGAAATACTATAAAATAAAACAAAATAATTTTAACGGTATATTATTATACATGTTAGTGACTAATTGTAATCATTTTTTTGGAAGTGATTTATTTCAAAATAGCGGCTGTACGGCGTTTTTACAATGTCGTGTTTTTTTTTTGTCTTAGTCCACGTTTAGACACACAGCTTCTGTAATTATTTTAAATATAATAAACTAATATTTTTTTATGATTATATATTAGAACAACTATAAAAGTACAAAGGATTTTTACGATATAATGATTTTTAGTCAAATGGCGCACTTTTAAAGTAAAAAATAAAAAAAATTGCCTAAAAAAATGTAAAAAAATACATAATTGTTAATAACTAATAAACTATGCAAGATATCGCAAAAATTTTAGGTACTTTTATAGAAAATGTATATTCCAAGATATATACCAAATTACAAGTCATTCGGTTAAAAATTATCTGAGTTATTTGTCATTGAAACTTAAAAAACATAATTTCGAGATATGAGCGTTTAAAGTTTTGAGTAGCGCTTTAATCCTATACAAAACGCTGTGGTAAAATCAACATTTGAACCTTTTAAAATTAATTTTTCTCTATAAATCAAACGACATAATATTTATATACCTCTAAACAATCATTTAACCAAAAAAAAAATATTTAATTTTATAAAAAAAAATCTAGAGCGACTTTACCCCTTAAAAAAACAAAAACTAAGATTATTAAACTAAATATTTACCAAATCAGATGGACAAAAAACAGGAATAATCCCGGAACGACCAGATCGTCGGATCCGACGCTCCATCGTCGACGAAAGACAACAATTCCAGGCATTTTATTCACTTCCCTTAATATCCTTGTATCATAACCTCACTTGTTCTGTTCATTAACTTTTCAAATTAAATTTTAAAAAAACACAAATTATTTAACACATCACACATTTTAATTAGTCCTTTGCATTTCGTTCACTTTATTCATCCCCCAAGTCCCCAAAATCCTTAAAATCCTTAAAATTTTAAATTAAAAAAAAAACTAATATCTTTTTATGAAATGAAAATTAATTCAAACCCCAAGACAATAGTTACTGCTTCCACCCCACGGTTTTAATTTCAATCTCGCACACGGAACACTATCGTCCTTCCTTCTTCCTGCTTCACTCACAAAGTTCCAGGACCAACTTCCGCTTAGAAATTTCGAAATTATCCTCACACAAAACACCAAACTCGAACGCCATAAACCGCACGAATCACTTACAATCCTCTCGATGCTTGTACACATTCTCATTCGTCCTTTTCTCGTCCTTTTCATTTTTAACAACTTAATTATAACACATCCACATTCACATCTTAATTTATTACTTTCTTCTTGTTGTAGTTTGTTGAATAATTTAAGTTTTAATAATTAATACACTAAAAGTTTAAAATGTTCGTGTATATTTGGTTGCATACTATACTTCCATAGTTTAATGTCCAAATAAAATGTAGTACAAGTTGCATACGTTACACAAAGATATTGGACAGTGAATAGTGGACTAAATCAACTTCAATTTAAACAAATTAGTCATTAGTTATAGGAATAAATTTATCTTTTGTTGGTTGATTAAATTAATTATGAGTCAATGCGTCCAAAGTTTAGAAGATGAGTCATCTGTAACATAAAAAATAAATTAATTGTTTTTTTGTTTACAAATTTAAAATAAAACAAAACACAAACAAAACACAAACAAAACTTAAACAACGTATGGATAACTGTGTTGTTTGTCATTTGTTTTTTTTACCGTAAACAACTTTGTTTATTTAAAAAAACAAAAAACACAACCATCACTATCGCTGTGTTTTGTTCAACTGTTTTTCTTCTCTCGACGCAAACAAAATGAAAGTGAAAAAAACAAAACACATAACAGTTGACAAACAAAACTCAAACAACTTATAATAACTGCGTTGTTAGTCATTTGTTTTTTCACCATAAACAACTTTGTTTATTTAAAAAACAAAAAACAACCATCACCACCACTGTGTTATGTTCAACTGTTTTTCCTCTCTCGGCGCAAACAAAATGAAAGTAAAAAAACAAAAAACAAAAAAATAATAAAATAAAGTCACGTTTCAATGTTGTCTGTACTAACACACAAGTTCAGACGTGGTTTAGTCGTAGTTTTAGATCAATGTCAACTCAAAAAAATTAACATAAACCTCACGCCTTGTATCTCAATCAGATTAACGCAATACTAACGCTGTAATTGACACTCAATCGCAATCGAAATCAAAAATGTTTGCCTAGAACTTGAACCACTACGTGCCGGTTTACATAATATTTAACATTTATCGTGTTTACTGAATGCTCGTGGTCGCAATTGATAAACCGCATTAGTAATTATAATAACTGATAAATATTTGTGCCGCGTGACCTTTTGAAGATTACGTCACCGTCACAACAAGAAAATAACATAACATATTAATCAAATAAATTTTAGTTTTAAGAAAAGTTTTAGATTTTGAAGATTTATAGGTTAAATTTTGAGGTTAGAGGTTATGTTAGTTAAGAGTATGCTTACGTGGTTAATCTCGATTACAATCGCCGCCTCCGGATGGATGCGCTGAAGCATGCTCGCACATGTTAAACGCATCGTATCGATTCGTCTTCATCGGCTTCATTGGCGGCGGTTGCTAGTGACTAGTGCCTGGTGACTTTGAGGGGACGGTAACACATTTTGTTTTTAATTTTTTTGTAATGAAAGTTTTGGTTTTTGTGTTTTGTTTTAAGGTTGTAGTCAAGTCACCATTTTTCTTTTGTTTTTTTTTCGAAGATAAATAAACAGATTTTGTTTTTTTTTTTGTTTCTTTTGTTTTTTTGTTTGTTTTAGGTTTGGAGCACAACTAAAACTATAAAATCACATATTGGACGTTTTGTTTTTTGTTTTTGTTAATTTATGAACGGTAATTAATAATTTTAATTTTAATTTGTAAATTTCTTTTGTTTTTTTTTGTTTTTTTGTTTTATTCACTTGTTTCGCACTTTGTTTTCACTTAATTTTTTTTATTTAAATTTTTTTTTTAATTAATGACTGTAAATTTAATTTGTTTATATTTGTTAATTTAAATATTTATATTAATCTGGTTTGTTGTGTTGTGTTGGTTCAACGTTCGGTGTTGTTGCGACTTTTGTGAAGCTTGTGAAGCTTCCTTGCTGGTCGCTGCCTGCAAGCCGCCTGCTGGAGGAAAAGCGGCTGGAAATAGACTGAAAACGCACACGAGTGCGGAGGTGTGCGCGCCGGGCGCGCCGCCGGGACGCCGCGCGCGTCGCGACGCACGCGATCGATGGCGGCGCGGCAACACAATACACGAGCGCGATAGCCGGAAGACGGGTGCAAGCACAAGGGTGGGTCTGCGTGTGTGGGTGAGAGTGCAAAAGCTTGCAGATAGGTTGAAAGTATAAGTCGCATGCGAGGGTGGATAATAAGCACAACTGGTTTGAATTTTGTTGGAAAACGTTGGGATCGAGGTGTGGAACGGATTAGAACGCAACCCACTCTACGTTGTTATCGGGGTTGAAGATCGAAATTGACCAGGAAAGCGTGGAGTATACTAAAAAACGTTAGGGAAGTTAGAGAAGTTAGGGAAGTTTTGTTGGGTGTTTGGATTATTTAGTTTAAAAAAATGGAATTGTAGTTTAATTTTATTTTATAGTTTAAATTAAAAATTAACATTTTGGTTTGTGGACTTTAAGCCTTAATAACTTTTTTTTGTGATGAGATTTTTTTATGTTGTAAAAATTAAAATAAAGTTTGGTTTATTGTGTAATAGTCCTATAAATTTTAATAAATAATATTGATAATTTAAAAAGTTATTGATAAAACAAAAAAAATTGCAGGTTTACATTATATTATTTAAGAAAATATATTTTGTTAACTTTAATAAGTAATAACTTTAGTACAAACGATAATAATCAACTATAGTAAACGCCAAATTAAAGTTTAATTTATTGTTTATTTATTGTAAAAATTTTAGTAAAAAATAATTATTAGTTATAAAGTTATTAACAAAATAACATAAATAAAACAAACAAAAAATTAATTTTATTTATCTTTATAACTTAATCAAATTTAATCATTTATAACTAAATAAATAATTAGATTTTTTGACCATACTTATAACTAAAATAAAGTTTAGTTTATTACTTAACATTCTTAAACATTTTAATAAATAATATTAAAATATTTAAAAGTTATTAATAAAACAAACAAAAAATCAGGTTTACCATAAATCATTTTGTACAAAAAACTTTATGAACTTTAATAATTAATAACTTTTGTATAAAACAAAATAATTAACTATATTAAACGCCAAATTAAAGTTTAGTTTATTGTTTATTTATTGTAAAAATTTTAGTAAGAAATATTAATTACGTAAAAAGTTATTAACAAAAAACCATATTTAAAACATAAAAAATGTAACAGTATTTAATTTTGTAGTTTAACCAAATTTAAAAATTAATAACTAAATAACTAATTAATATTTTTTAACAATCTCACAACCAAAAAATAGTATCGTTTATCTTTTATGTTTAATAATTTTTTTGTTTAAAAATATTGGTAAATATTAGTCTTAAAAAATAAAACAAAAATTTGTGTTTTACCACAAGTTGAAATTTTTGAAACTCGGGTTGCGTTGGCGCGTACAAATTTTATTATTACACTTAAATGTAAACATCAATTTTATATGTAAACTAAAGGAGAATGTGTGGTAATAACACATCAAATGCGTGCATAAATTCGTTTGTTAATCAATTTAACGCCAACGTAAATAAAATTCATCTCACTGAGAAACCAAACTAACTAAACACACGCATATTTTGTTTTATATTTAAAAATTGAACAGAAAATCCTTCTTATATAATTTTTTTAAATTTATTTAATGTTTAAACTATGAATTAAAGTCTTGGTAATTAATTAATTTAATAAATTATTATTATTTTTCTTTGATTTGGGGATTTAACATATGCAACTCTAAATGCACCAAAAATTAAAATTTGGAATTTAAGTTTTAAAAGGTTTTACGACAATTTTAATGGAAAATAATGTTGAATTAATTTATTATATAATTAGTTCGTTAATTTTATTGTTTAATTTAGTTGATTTGTAAATTTTATTAGATTTTTAAAAAATTAAATTTTAGTTTTGAGGTAGGCAACTTTTCATACACGAAATAAACACCGTTTGTGAAATTGTTAATAACTTTTTAAATAAATGATTGTATACTGTTATTATATTTTTTATTAATAGTTCAAAAGTTATTCTTTCGTATATTAATAAATTTAAAATTGAAATTATCTCTTAAGTATTTTATTTTAACTATCATAATTCGCTAAATTTTTTGTAGTTTTTCTCAAAAATTAAATTTTTAAATTGTTAATAACGTTTACAATAATTAACCTAAAGTTATGATATAATTTTTTAAATATAGTTTAAAAGTGATATTTTAAAGAAAAGTTAAGTTTAAGTGTTAAAACATATTAAAAATATTTTATTTTAGCAGTCAAACTTACATAATATCTACAATAAATTTTAAAAGAAACTTTTGTTCTTCTAAAAACACGGGTTAGTAAATTATTAATAACTTTTACAATAATTATTTTAAAATTACTATCTAATTTTATTTAAGTAGTTCAAGAGTTATAATTTTAAGAAAAATTAAGTTTAGTCATGAAAACACCCTAAAAATATTTTTTTTTAAATGACAAACCTACACCATGTCACATCTAAGAATTTACATGTTTTAAACAACACGCCGTAGTAAATTGTTTATAACGTTTACAATAATTTACTTAAAATTATAATATTATTTTTTAAATATAGTTTAAGAGTACTACTTTAAAGTAAAATCAAATTTATTCCATAAAATGTATTAAAAATATTTTTTTGTTTGTTGTTAAACTCAATAAAATTTAAGACAAATTTAGTTTTTTGAAAAAACACGCGTTAGTAAATTGTTAATAACTTTTACAATAATTATTTTAAAATTACTATCTAATTTTATTTAAGTAGTTTAAGAGTTATAATTATAGGAAAAATTAAGGTTAGCCCTGAAAACATTCTATAAATATTTTATATTTGCTGTCAAACTTACACTAATTTTTTAAACAATGCCAAAGTAAAATTTTACTTTTAAAAACACGATTTAGTAAATTGTTAATAACTTTGACAATAATAAACTAAAATTCACCATCTAAATTTTATAATTTAGTTTAAAAGTTGTTTAATAAAGTATACTAAACTTCAACCCTTAAAACACCCTAAAAATATTTTATTTCCCTCGTTAAACTTAAACAAACTCTGAAACAAATATAATCATGCAAAAAAATAAAAAACAACCTTTTTTGTAGATTTTAATAATTTTTATCACAAAAAATTGTTCACATAATCATTTTTCGTACAAAAAAAAAACACAAAAAGCTAAAAAAAACGTAAATAAAGAATCGAACTGTGTGTGTGCATCAACATAATGACAAAATTACTGCGTTACATTTGAGTTCTTTAAAAAAAACAACAAAAAAACACCCTTAGTTGATTTCTTAAGACATTTCTTTACAATAAAATACTTCGATGTTGTTCAGGGTGTTGAATTACGGTGTAGAAATTTTTTAATCTTAAACTTCAAAGCTGTAAAACTTAAGCTTTTGGGGTAACTTCCTCAGGGACAGGAGCCACAGTTGGGATTTCCGGGTATTCAAGCACAGCACCCTCCTCGCACTTGAAGATTGGGCAACAGCCGGGGAAGTCAGCCGTCTTGTTGGTCTTCTCTTCATCCAACTTGCATTTGGGGTTAGCCAACGGCAATGGACCGCAATCTTCGACGAGTTCAAGCAGACGTGGTGGTTTGTCTTCGCTCAACACGCAAGTGGAACGACCACAGAAGGGGGTGAGGTTCCATGCTTTACCTGGCTCAACTGTAGCGCACTTTGTGCTTGCAAAACACATTCCAGGGAAGTCTATAAACAAAAAAACAAAATTTTAATAAAAAATTTAAAATTTAGTGTAAGTTTGGTTGCATACATTAAACTATTGCACTAAATCACAATAACTTTATAAGTATGGAAGTAATAAACAGATTGTTGATAAAATTAACAACAATAAACGTTAACAATGTTAATTGGATAAATAAATAAACGTTATAACCTTGACAGGTAATTTAAATACAAAACATACCAAGATCACGTCGTTTTTTTCACTTTACAAACGTTTCTAAGGTTTGTATTTGTTAATAATAATTTTTAAATATTTTTAGTAACAATATTTATCATTTCCTATCATTTTAAATTTTTAAAACTTTGTTTAAAATTTTTAAATTCAAATTTAAATTTAAAACTTTAAAGTTCAAAGTAGGCAACTTTATGTACATGAAAAATTTGAATGAATAAAATGTTTTATTTGTTTTTAATGACTTTATGAGTCATTACAGTTCGTTAGTCTTTGAATGTGACATGAAAATTTAAAATTTCCGGTTGATTGTGACACCAACGAAGCAAAAAACTTCCATGGATGGAATTGCTTCAATTCAATTTACATCACTCACTCATTGTGATTAGCAATTACCTGGTACAATAAATAATATGTTACATCGTGTAACATGTGTGGATTGTATGTAACAAATATGTGGTATTATAAATTATAATAAATGACAATATATTGTGATTTTGTGAATATCTACAAATCTGAAAATGCATGTTTTGTTTTTTATTGTTTTGTTTTGCTTTGTTTTGTTATGTGGTGGATTTTATGTAGTAGGTTGTGGTTTTGTGGTTGTTCTTTGTTTCTTTGTGTTTTGTTTTGCATAAAGTTTTTTATGTTTTATTGTGTTGGCGTTGTCTACATTCGAATGCATTTATTACGCAAATTTTGTGCATTTAAATGCAATATAGGCATGACAATTCATAAAAGGTAAGTTGTAATTGTAAATTATTATTCATTATTTATGGTTCGATATGTCGGTTTACATTTTGTTGCGGTGGAAGTAGAAGAACAAAGAAAATACTTTGTTAAACTTAAAACAGTTTTTTTTAAATTTGTTAAGTGAAGTTTGATGTGTGATATCTTTTGTTAGGGGTAGAATTTTTAAATTTTGTAAGAAGTATATTAAACTTTGGGTAGTTGTTTATGTTTGGTAAAAATTAGGGGTAAATATATTTATTGTTGTAAAAGTTATGGGTAAAATAAAAATCTTTGATTTAAATAAAACTTTTAGATGGCCGTAATTTGATTTATCAACTTTAACCATCTATATCTTTTGTTTGGGGTGGATATTTTAAATTTTATAAAAACTGTAGTAAAGTTTGGCTATTTGTTTATGTTTAGTTAAAATTTGGAGTAAAAATATTAATAATTGTTAAAGTTATGAGTATTTTAAAAATATTTGACAAAAATATAGGTTTTTAATTAGTGTAGTTTGTTAGATTCATTTTAACCACCTATATCTTGTGCTTGGGGTCAAATTTTTTATTTTTGTAAAAAGTAAATTAAAGTTTGGTTAATTATTTGTGTTTGGTCAAAATGTGGGGTAAATATATTAATAATTGTAAAAGTTATGGTTAAATCAAAAATATTTGACAAAATTAAATATTTTAGTATGGTGTAATTTGATTTATCAATTTTAATTATTAGTATTTGGTAAAAATTTGGGGTGAGTATATTAAATAATGTAAAAGTTATGGGTAAAACAAAAATATTTATCCAAATTAACATTTTTACAATGGCGTAATTTTATTAATCAACTCAAACTATCAATATCTTTCTTTTGGGATGGATTTTATAAATTTAGTTAAAACTAGTTTAAAGTTTGGTTATTTGTTTATGTTTTGTTAAAATTTGGAATAAAAATATTAATAATTATAAAAGTTATGAGTGAATCAAAAATATTTGACAAATATAACAGTTTTTGATTAGTGCAGTTCATTTGATGAACTTCAACCACTAATATCTTTTGTTTGGAATAAAAGTTTTTAACTTTGTTGTAACATAATTATAGTTTGACTAATTGTTTATGTTTAATTATAATTTGAAGTAAGAATATTAATAATTGTAAAAGTTATGAGTAGAACAAAAATATTTAACAAAACCAAGAGCTGCAAAATAGTGCAATTAGTTACATCAAATTTTATTATCAATATTTTTAGTTTAAAGTAGATTTTATTTGTTTTACAAAAATTATATTAAAGTTTAGCTAATTTTTTACGTGTACTTAAAATTTGAAGAGAAAATATTAATAATTGTAAAAGTTATAAGTAAATTAATAATTTTTAACTGAAATAACGTTTTTTGTTCAGTGTAGTTCATGAGATCAATTTAAACCACCAATATCTTTTGTTAGGGGTTGATTTTTTTAATTTAGTAAAAACTAGAATAAACTTTGGTTAACTTTTAATGTTTACTAAAAATTTGAGTTAAAACTATTAATATTTGTAAAAGTTATGAGTAAAAGAAAATAATTTAACAAAACTAAAACTTTTTGATTAGCGTAATTATTTTGACCAACTTTAACAATTAGTATCTTAAGTTTCAGACAATTTTTTTTAATTCTGTAAAAACAAAATAAAATTTTAGTTATTTTTGTATAATAAATAAAAATTTCAATTGAAAATATCAATAACTATAAAAGTTATAAGCAAAACAAACAAATGTGAACATAACCAAAAAATGTAACCAAATTCAATTATGTTGTGTCAACTTTAACAATTAATAACTTTTGTTTAAAACAATATTTTCAAACCATCTAACAACAAAAATAATTATCAACATATTTTCTTTATCCAACAAAATTTTTGTTAAAAAATATTAATAACTACTATTTTTAAAAAAAGAAATAAAATAAAAATACAAAAAAAGAGAAATGTTACGACTTAAGTTTAAAGTCAGTTGGCTTAAGTTAAGCCAGACAAAAGTGAAATCAAAATCTTGAAATCAGAATACGCGAACAGAACACACCCAAAATGCCAAACGAGTATTTACAGCCACAAACAACAAGAAATAAAATGGCCGACTTGACTTAACTTCGTTTAAATCAACTTAAGTCAACTTAAGTCAAGTCACAACAACATAAAACAAGATTCGAATAAAATAACAATAAAAAACCAGCATAAATTATAAGCAACAAAAAAATTAATTAACTTAACTTAAGTAAACTTCAGTAAAGTCAATAAGTCTTCAGGAGTTATGACTTAAGTCAATTGTACGAACCAAAAATGGTAAAACGGGAAAGTAAGTTTCACTCTTCTTGCATTCAACACAAAGTGTTCCGGAATTTAAAATTTTGACTTAAGTTAATATTTAACTTAAGTAATGCCAACTTAAGTACAGTAAAGTTAAGTTAAGTTAACAATTTCCTACATTTAAAATTGATTGACATTTAGTTTCATGCGTGAAATAAATGTATAAATGACTTAAGTCTTTTGAAGTGTCTTAAGTCGATTGCACTTGATTAATTCACACACAAACCAATGCGAATGAACTATGAGTCTTTTACGACTTGACGTTTTTAATTAACTACCTCATTTATTGCTTCTGACTTAAGTTGACTTAAGTTGAGTTGACTTACTTTGAATTGAGTTGAATCCATTGCCTCATCGCATGCACATGTTATAACGAGTTTTTTTTTTCATTAAAATAATTTAAATTAGACTTGAGACTTCAGTTGACTTAAGTTAAGTCGAAAGTGATGTTCGAAATTTAATCTGTCAGCTTGCGTAATCAACGCATGCGCGCTGTTTCGAAGTGAAATGAAATAAAAGGAAGTTGGCTCACTCTGCACAACTTAAGTTGAGTTTCACTCTTGAGGAATATAATAAAATGAAATTAAATGTTGGTATAAAATGTAATAAGCAATAATAACGCAATAAAATAATTATTTTGTTTGCATGGTTTTATGTTAAACAAAATATTACGACATTTGTTTAAAGTTTCACTAAGTTTTAGTTTTTTTTTATGAGTTTATGATGTTTATTGATTGATATCTTTACTTTGGTTAGACATTTTTAATTGTTGTAAATTGTAGCGTAAAGTTTGGTTTATTGTTTATTGTTTGCGAAAATTTTGTGTTATTATGTTGATAAATTTAAAAGTTATAAACAAAACAAATATTTTTTACAAAAATTGCAATTTGAGGGCTTGAACATTGTAATGTTAACTTTAACTGTTAATAACTTCTGTTTTAATTAATATTTTTTATTATACTGGAAAAATAATTAAAATATAGTTAATTTTTTTTTATTAATAAAAAAATTAAATAAAAATATTGAAAATTGGCAAAGTTATAGACAAAACAAAAAATTTTAACATAAATCACAAGACTACTTGAACTGCATTGTAATGTTAACTTTAACAATTAATAACTTTTGTTTAAATTATTGTTTTATTAATTACTAAAAACAAACTTAAAATATAGTTACTCCTTTATCTTTAAACCAAAACTCAAATGAAAATATTAAAAATTGTAAAAGTTATAAATAAAACAAACAATTTTAATATCGAAAGAAGACAAAACTATACTTGAACTAATGTTGACTTTAACAAGTAATAACTTTTGTTTTAATTAATATTTTTAAACAAAGTAAACACGACATTAAAATATAGTTTATCCTATATTATAACAAAAAAAATCAAGTAAAAATAATGAAAATTGGCAAAGTTATAAACAAATCAAAAAAATTTCACAAAAATCACAAAACTTTATCGTGATCGTGATGTTAACTGTAACAACAAATATCATTTGTTTAAATTAATATTTATTAAGATATTAAAAATAAAATTAATATATAGTTAATTCTTTATTATCAATAATAAAAATCAACCAGGAATATTAAAAATTGTAAAAATTATAAGGAAAATAAACTTTTTTAACAAAAGCACAAAAACCTACTTGAACTAAATTGCAATGTTAACTTTAACAACAAATATCTTTTCTTTTAACTAATATTTTTAAACATACTAAACACGACCTTAAAATACAGTTAATCCTTTATTATTAACCAAAAAATCAAATAATAATATTAAAAATTGGCAAAGTTATAAACAAAACAAAAAAATTTAGCAAAAATGATAAACTTCTACTTGCAAAAACTTTAACAATTAATATCTTTAGTTTTAATTAATATTTTTAAACATACTAAACACGACGTTAAAATATAGTTAATCTTTTATTATTAACCAAAAAATCAAATAATAATATTGAAAATTGGCAAAGTTATAAACAAAACAAAAAAATGTAACAAAAATCATAAACTTCTACTTGAAATAAATTGTAATGTTAACTTTAACAACAAATATCTTTTGTTTTAACTAATATTTTTTAACATACTAAACGCGACGTTAAAATATAGTTAATCCTTTATTATTAACCAAAAAATCAAATAATAATATTAAATATTTCAAAAGTTATAAACAAAATAAAAAAAATTCACCAAAAATTACAAAACTCTACTTGACCTGAAACGTGATGGCAACTTTAACAACAAATATCTTTGGTTTAAATTCAAATTATTAAACAATCTAAACGCCAAAATAAACGACAACTAATCCTTAACACGCAATAAAAATTTCGTTAAAAACTATTAAAAACTAATAACTCAAACCCAATTTAAAACATAAAAAACGAATTAATTGCCTCAACCGACTTTAACCGAAATAATTATTTTGACCTAGTTCAACATTTACGAACATAATCAACAATATTTATTGCAAAAACTATTAACTACTTTAAGTGAACTTACCTCTGAGTACATCAGCAGGAATCAACCTCTTGTAGGTCTTGTTACCCTCAGCCTTGGCAGCTTCGGTTGGCTTGGCCGCCTCCTCGGCGAGGACGGCGGCGACGCAAACGACGGCGAAGACGACGAACGCTTTCATTTTCGTTGTTATTACTCTCTGCTTTTCCGACTCAAAAAATCAAAATCAAAACACCGGTTGTGTGAGAAAGAGAAGTGAGAATTGAGAGATGAACTGTTGTATCTCTTGCGTCTCGCTGATCCGACTAGATGACCGCCGCCCGCCGCTCGCCATTTATAGACCGTCCCCCACACCCAACGAAGACGACTTCCACCTACTTCCACTACATTTCTACATTACTGAACAATTACAACTGAAGACAACACACACACAAAAAAACAAAACACAAACGAAATAAATAACAAGATATAAATCACGTATGCTTGGAAAAAAACAAAACACAAACGCAAACGAAATTTAATTCGGTTTCCATGGTTACCAAACAAAACAAAACACAAAACACAAACGAAATAAATATCAAGGTACAAATCACGTATGCTTTGGAAAAAAACAAAACACAAACGCCAACGAGATTAAACTCGGTTTCCATGGTTACCAAACAAAACACAGAAAAAAACAAACGAAGTGTTTCGTGTTTAGTTTAGTTTAGACACGAAAATTGAGTTGTGAGTCAAGAAAAATTAAAATAAATTAGTAACGACATAAATCAAGTAAGTAAATGACATAAATAATTGTTTATTGTTAATTATTTCGAAAGGAGTACAACGTTAAGCGTAAAAGACGTAAAATCCTTTCGAATTTTATCCATAACAAATTAATGGCAGACATTAATTATAATTATTTAAAGCATTAAAGCATAAATAACAAAATTAATAACAAAAAACAAACAAAATTGTTACAGTTGTGCATTTTTTTTGAGTTATAAGCAATTAAATCGTACAATAATTTATTGTAGAATTATTTATTTTATTAACAAAGTCGAATTGTAGAATTGAAACGTAAACGCCATTGTGATTTGTACCTAACCTCAAAATTGGAGCATCAAAACGCGCCCAGTTTACTGTATTACTGAACAATTGTTATTCTAGTCCAGTTACAAATTCGACACAACAATAATAACAATAATAATCGTAATAACAATAGAAATGAGTTAGAAATGCACGAAATTTGTGCGGTTTTGCGGTAAAGTTTGGTTAAATAGTTTAAACAGAACTTAAGTATTGTTAAGTGTAGTTAGGCTTAAGTGAACTTAAGTAAGTGGAAGTAGTGTAGAGTGTTGTAGATAATTTTATAGTTAAATGTCGTGCGGCACGGATGACACAAATTTCTTTTTTTTTTGGCGTTAAGTTTAATTTTTTGCACGAATAATTCGGTGTTTTTTTTTGTTGTGTGGAAAATTTTTATGGTTTTAGTTAGGTTTTTTGCTTATAACTTTGTGGGGTTTTGTTATTTTGTTTTTAAAATTTTATAGGGTGTTAGGGTATAATGGGGCTTTAGGTTTGTTTTTTTGTTGTTTAAATATTTTGATTTTGGTAGATGTTATTAATTTTTAAAGTTTAAGTTTGGGTATTTTTTTTAGTTTTGGTTTTGGTTTTGTTTTTTGTTTATAACTTTTGTTGGTTAGGTTTTTTTTAATTGAGGTTTTTAGTGAGTATTAAGGATAAGATTGAGTTTATTATACTGGTTAGGGTAGTTGGAAATATTTGTTTAAACAAAAGTTATAGCTGTTTAAAGTTTAAAATTGAATAAGGAAATTTAAATTTTTAAAAGTTTGAGACAAAATCAATGATTTTAGTTAGATTTTTGGTTATAATTTCTATATTTTTTAATATTTTAATTTGATTTTTTGATTGAGTAGAATAGATAAACTATATTTTAATTTGGTTTTTATTGTAATTAATAATATTAATTGTAACAAAAGATATTTGGTGTTAAAGTAGAGTAAACAAATTTAAAAATTAGATTTAGGTGATTTTACTAACATTTTTGTTTATAACTTTTGCAGTTTAAGATCAATATACTTGATTTTTTTATTTTATATAAAAGATAAAGTAAACTTTAATTTGGTGTTTACATTAATTAAAAATATTAATTTTAACAATAGATATCTATTTTTAAAATACAATATGTAAAATAACCTAGCTGAACTAACAGAAAAAAGTGATTTTGGTTATAATTTTGTTTATAACTTATAGAATTTTAATGCAATTAACTTGATTTTTTTGTTTTATATAAACAATAAACTATACTTTAATGTGGTTTTTAAAACAAACAAAAATATTTATTTAAACAAAAGATATTTAACTTTAAAGAGCAATAACCAAAATATACCACATAACATCAAACAAAAAAGTGACTTTGGTTACTTTTTTGTTTATAACTTTTTCAATTTTAAAGCTATTGACTTGATTTTTTTTATTTAATATAAAAAATAACCTAAACTTTAATTTGTAATTTAAAACAAACAAAAATATTAATTTAAACAAAAGATATTTAACTTTAAAGTGCAATAATCAAAATGAACAACATTACATCAAATAAAAAAGTGATTTTGGTTACTATTTTGTTTATAACTTTTACAATTTTAAAGCTATTTACTTGATTTTTGTCTTTCATATAAACAATAACCTAAACTTTAATTTGTAATTTAAAACAAATAAAAATATTAATTTAAACAAAAGATATTTAACCTTAAAGTACAATAACCAAAATATACCACATTACATCACATAAAAAGTGAGTTTGGTTATAATTTTGCTAATAACTTTTACAATTTTATTGCTATTAACTTGATTTCTTTATTTTATATAAACAATAAAATATACTTTAATGTGATTTTTAAAACAAATAAAAATATTAATTTAAACAAAAGGTATTTAACTTTAAATTACAAAAACCAAAATATACCACATTACATCAAATAAAAAAGTGATTTTGGTTACTATTTTGTTAATAACTTTTACAATTTTAAAGCTATTAACTTGATTTTTTTAAGTAATATAAAAAATAACCTAAAATATAATTTGTAATTTAAAACAAACAAAAATAATAATTTAAACAAAAGATATTTAACTTTAAAATACGCTAACCAATACTGGAATTGAAAAAAGTGATATTTGTGAGTATTTTGTTTATAACTTTTTCAATTTTATTTATTTATCTTTAATATTTTAAACACAAATTAAAGAAAAACTGAAATTTAATTTTCCGTTTCAAACAAACAAAAATAATAATCCAATCAAAAGTTATTCATTGTTAAATTAAACCAAAACCAATAATCACAAAACGTCTCCGCAAAAATTAAAACCCAAACTTTAAAAATTAATATCTCTCGTTCTAAAACAAATAAATCCACAAACTAAAAACTAAAATAACCAACACTTAATACTAAACCACAAATAAAAAATTTAATACAAAATATCATATATTAACAAAGTTATAAACAAAATAACACCAAATCTCAAAATCTGGAAGTTTTAACACTTTGTCATCAATTCACATTGGGTTTTCACTTTTTTCAAGTTTTCTATTAACCAATGGTCAATAAAAAAATTATCACCTTTTTATATCGTTGTCAAAGTGTCAACACAATGACACACATTGTCCACATCCAATAATGTCGTAACCTAACAAGCCCAAGACCAAAAAAAAAATAAAAAACTCCGTCGAAATCATTGCAAATAAAAAAAATAAAAAAAAACAAGTTTATATTTGTTTTATTCATATGTACAATACGTCAAATTCACAGAAATTAGTTTAATCTCAATTAAACGTTTCCAGAAATTAAATTACGCGCATATTACGTGCCGTAAATTTAAATCGCGCATTATTTCATGCATTGCGCAATTGTTTTCTTAGTTTTTCGTTGTTTGTTAACCTCAAATTTGTATTATACTTGAAATAATTCAAGAACTAACGCATTCGTGCATGTAGTTTTATTTTAAAATTAAATTATAATTTTTTTCTTATGTTTACAATTAATTATAAATTTTTCGTTTACTATTTGATTTTTTGTTCGTTTTTAGATTTGAATTTTTATATTAAACTTTAATTTTACCAAACTAGTTTGTTCTTTCTCTCTTTAGGCGTGTTGGGTGTTTAAGTTGACTTAAGTTGGTTTAAGTTCACTTTACTTAAGTTGTTATGTTGTTTTTGCACGCATTAAAATTCAAGGTTTTGCCAATTCGTCGAAACGAAACCAAAACGAAACCAAAACGAGTTTGGCAAAGATTTGAAAGTAAACCAAATAGAATTCAGACACACATACAAAGATTTGATTTGATTTGAGTTTATCAAAGTATCAGAAAGTTATCTAATTATTTATTGAAGAGTTGTTGAAGAGATTAAAACACGTTTTTTTGGGTGTGCATGCAGATGATTAACATCTGCAAGATGTTAACTGTAGAAGAATCTTAAGAAGATTTACAACATTCACGAAAAAACGAGAAATGCATGTTTAGTTCATTTTAACATTAACTTTCATTTATTTTATTTGTTTTATTAAAAATAAACGAAGTTTACTAAGTGGAAGAAAGATTTTTTGTTTTGTTTTTGTTTATAACTTTTACAATTTTTAAGTTTTTTATTTTATTTTTTTTGTTAATGATATATGAATAACTATAATTTATATATTTGTTTAAAACAATAAGAAATGTTTATTTAAACAAAAGATATTGAACTTCAAAGTACGATAAATAAAATAAAGCAAGTTGCACGGACAAAAAGTGATTTATGTTATATTTTTGTTTATATCTTTTACATTTGGTAGGATTTTTACTTAATTTTTTTATTATACATAAATGATAACTTATACTTTATTGTTTTGTTTAAAACAATAAAAAATATTTATTTACACAAAAGATATTGAATTTTGAAGTACAATATATAAAATAAAACAAGTTACAGAGAAAGAAAAAGTGATGTTTGTTATATTTTTGTTTATAATTTTTACAATTTTTAAGTTTTATATTTTATTTTTTTTGTTAATGATATATGAATAACTATAATTTATTTTTTTGTTTAAAACAATTAAAAATGTTTGTTTAAACAAAAGATATTGATCTTCAAAGTACGATAAATAAAATTAAGCTAGTTATGTGGACAAAAAGTGATTTTTGTTACTTTTTTGTTTATACCTTTTACAATTTTTAAGGTTTTTATTTTATTTTTTTATTAATAATAAATGAATAACTATAATTTATTTTTTTGTATAAAACTATTAAAAATGTTTGTTTAAACAAAAGATATTGAACTTCAAAGTACGATAAATAAAATAAAGCAGGTTGCGCTGACAAAATGTGATTTTTGTTACTTTTTTGTTTATAACTTTTACAATTTTTAAGTTTTTTATTTTATTTTTTTATTAATAATAAATGATTAACTATAATTTATTATTTTGTTTAAAAAAAATAAAAATGTTTGTTTAAACAAAAGATATTGAACTTCAAAGTACGATAAATAAAATAAACCAAGTTGCGCCGACAAAAAATAATTTTTGATACATTTTTGTTTATAACTTTTACAATTCGTGTAATACATTCATAATTTTATTTATTATTAGTGAACCATAAACAATACTTTAATTTGGTGTATAAAACAATGAAAAATGTTTATTTATACAAAAAATATCTAATTCCAAAGTTCAATTAACAAAATAACCCAAGTTGCACCAAATAAAAAAGTGATTTTTGTTACATTTTTGTTAATAACTTTTACAATTTTCATTATTTACTCGTCATTTGTTTAATGGAGATAAAACATAAACTATACTTTAGTTTGGTGTATAAAAATAACCAAAATATTAATTAAAACAACAGATAGTGAACCCCAAACTACAATCACCAAGAATCATCAAGTTGAACAAAATAATAAAGTAATTTTGGTTACATTTTTGTTAATAACTTTTACAATTTTTATTATTTACTCTTCATTTTTCTAATGCAGATAAAACATAAACTATACTTTAGTTTGGTGTTTAAAAATAACAAAAATATTAATTTAAAAAAAAAATATTGAACCCCAAACTAAACACCAAGTTACACTAAATAAAAAGTGATTTTGGTTACATTTTGGTGAATAACTATTACAATTTTATTTATTTACCCATGATTTGTTTACTATTAATAAAACATAAACAACACTTTAGTTTGGTGTTTGCAAATAATAAAAATATTAATTTTAACAGAAGTTATCTAACTCCAAAGTACAAAGTCCAAAACCAAGTTCATTACATTTACTAAAATTTACTAAAAAACGTGAAATGTATGCACAACAATTACATTAACCTTCATTATATTTATTTTATTAAATAAAATTATAATAATATAAATAACAATAAACTAATATATTGAATAATGTATATTGTGTTGCATACTTTAAGGCGTTAAAATTTAAATTTTGTATTTCAAGTAAATTCTCATTGAAATTTCTGTGCACTTGTACATGTAATAACTCCGCAATGATTGCTTAATTTGAAAATAATAACACACAACATACAATTCAATGCTACGCGTAGATTGTGCGTTGGTAGAAAATAAAATAATTTTTTTTTTCTAATTAAAATCGTCTCGTAGCGTGTATTATCACCTTGAAACGCGATGGAAACGATGAAGTATTACAATTACCAGTGTACAAAAGTGTACAAAACTGAACATGAATGAATGATTGATATATACCGTTGGTTTTTTTTTGTTTAATTATTGGCGGTCATTAAATAACATTGAATTGTATTGCAACTGATTTAGATTTTATTTTGATGAATTATTAAAATATGAAAAATCATTTATTTATCAAAAGATTCCAAAGTTGCGTATACAATGTGTTCATGTGTTTATTTTAATGTGATTTATAATTGTTTATAATTATGTTTATTGTGACAAAAACAAAAAAACGAACATCATTAAAAAGTTAGAAAGCGTGCTTCCTTTTACTACTTACTCATAGCAATGAAACAATGTGTAATTGTGTGGGTATTCATTGCTAAATTTTAAATTCGCGTATGGAGAATATGAGTAATGAGTAATTACTTTAGTAATAAGTATATGTTTAAATGTATAAAGGATTAATGCTTAATGTATGTGGAGAATTTGTAAAATTTTATTTTAAAAGTTAGTGTTGACCTGGTGTTGAGTAAATTGACTTTGACACTCTGTAGAGTAAAAACTAAATGAGATACTGAGTTATGGTTTAGGCCATTTTGTAGAGTGACTTTTTAAGAATGTTTGGTGTAAATTTTATTAATTTTGGGGAATTAATAAAGAAATTAGAGCGAAATTTGTAAATTCAACGATTTGGGATTTTTGGTTAACTTTGAAAAATTAGTTTTTACTTTGACGCTTTGTATTGTAGAAAGTAATTCATTTTTGTTTTTACCATTTGAAAGATTGACTTTTTAAGACTACTTTTGGTAAGTTTCGTTAAATTTGTAAGGTTTATAGAAAATTAATAGTGAAAATAGTAAAGTCAGACATTTTACGATTTTTGATTTAACTCTATAAATTAAATTTTAACTTTTATGCTTTGTATCGTAAAAAGTATTTAATATATTAATTCTAGCTTTTCCTCATTTTAAAGACTGACTATTTAAGAATATTTTCTGTAAGTTTAGTAAAATTTAGGAGACTCATAAAATATTAACGGCAAAATTAGTAAAGTCATATATTTTACGTTATTGATTTAACGCTAGAAATTTATTTTTAACTTTGATGCTTTGTATCGTAAAAAGTACATAAGATAAACATTCTATGTTCTGGCCATTTTGAAGAGTGACTATTTAAGAATGTTTGTTGTAAATTTTATCAATTTTGGGGAATTCATAAAAGAATTAGAGCGAAATTAGTAAATTAAACGTTTTGGGATTTTTGGTTAACTTTGACAATTTAAATTTTATTTTTGACGCTTTATATTGTAGAAAGTAATTAAGATATTTAATTTTTGTTTTTACCATTTGAAAGATTGACTTTTTAAGACTACTTTCTGTAAGTTTCGTTAAATTTGTAAGATTCATATAAAATTAACAGCTAAAATAGTAAAGTATGACTTTTTACTTTTAGATTTAACTCTATAAATTAAATTTTAACTTTGACGCTTTGTATCATAAAAAGTAGTTAAGATATTAATTTTTGGTTTTCGTCATTTTAAATATTGACTATTTAAGAATATTTTCTGTTATTTTCGTGACATTTAATTGATTCATTAAAAATTAACGGCGAAATTAGTAAAGGATAACATTTTGCGGTACAGGTATAACTTTAAATTTGTTAATTACATTTTAACGCTTTGTATCTTAGAAATTATTTAAGATACAAAGTTATGGTTTGCTATACTTTGTACAGTGATATATTAAGAATGTTTATAATGAATATTATTAATTTTGGTGAATTAACAAAATATGTAAAGCTAAATTAGTAAATTTGAATTTTGACAATTTATATTGAACTTGAAAATGTAATTTTCACTTTGACACTCTGTATCGTCAAAAGTAATTAAGATAAAAATTCTAGGTTTACGTCATTTCAAAGATTGACTTTTTAAGAATATTTTCTATAAGTTTCGTTAAATTTAATCAATTCATAAACAAATAACAGCTAAACTAGTAAAGTATGATTTTTTGCGATTCAGGTATAACTCTAAAAACGTAAATTACATTTTAACGCTTTGTATCTCAGAAATTAATTAAGATACAATGTTTTGGTTTTCACTATTTTGTGAAATGAGTTTCTATGATTATTTATTATAAGTTTCATTAAATTTCTATGACCCATAAAAAATTAACAGCAAAATTAGTAAAGTTTAACATATTACAAATTATTTTAAAATTTAAAAATTAAATTACTTTGACGCTTTGTATCGTCAAAAATAATTAAAATAAAAAATTGTCGTTTTCACCATTTTGTAGAATGACTATTTAAGATTATTATCAGAAAGTTTTATTAAATTTGTTAAAGTCATTAAATATTAACAACAAAATTAGTAAAATTTTACATTCCGTTAATCAGCATTTTTAGTTTCAACTATGAATTAACAAAGAAAGCAAAGAAGCAATAACACCAAACAAAAAATATTTAATGATTAATTTTTAATTAATCATTACTAATGAAATATTTTTATTTATTATTATAAATAAAAATAACACGAAAATTTAATTATTTAAATTACAATGTAACATGTACAACCAAAAACAAATCAAAGATATGTTCATAACATGGCTACAAACGTACATAACCTTTAGATAAATTTACTCTGCATGTTTTTTTTCATTGTTTATATTTATGAACAATACCTACACTTGAGTCGCCTGAATTTTATTGCAAATTTATGTTAAAGGTACATTAGCGCGACATCTGTTGTCGAATTTATTATTTACATTTCCAGCAGACAAGATGCAGATCGTTTTACACAGACGAGTGTACTCACTGATACTAACACACTTTTCGTCGTTCGTGTAAGATATTTTCACTAACACTAAGCAAACATTTTAAACAAAACGGTGTTGTTGTCGGTATCTGTTATTGAGTTTGTGAACTATAATTTATTCAAACTATCAATTATTAATTTAGAATTATTCGAATTATTAATTAATTTCGCGTGGTTTAGTGGCTATTTACGAATGTTATCATAAATCAAAATTATTAAAATATTAATTTAATTTATTTATAACAAAACAATAAATATTTAATGCGTTTTAAGTAATTTTTAATTAATAATTTAATAATTTTATCTTGATGATTGATTTGATTTGATAAAAATTAATTTGTGGTTAAATTATGTGTCTGATTTATTTATTATTTTTTTTCATTTTACAACTAGGCAACTTGCAATTCCTGAAGGAGTGTGTCAGAATGTAAAGCACACAAAACAAAAAGGAATTTAAAGAATAAAACAATAATCACAAACATAAACACAAAATTACAACCACACAAACGTAAAATACAATAAGTAACACAAATAACACAAATATTCAACTCAAACCTAACCTTTATCATATTCACGAACATAACCACAACATAACCAACAGTAACAAACGTCAATAATGACCACAAACAATAGAAAAACGATGAAAACAACACAACATTTTACGCAAATTCTACGCAAGTCACTCATAAACTTTACACACATTTGTCGCATAATTTAACGCAAAAATTTAAAACTTTGAACGTTTTGCACGTATAAAAACACTCCTGAGGTCTGAACAAGACATCAGTTGATCAAACACCTTCTACCATTCAAAAATAAACTAAAAACAACAAGTTTACTTTAGAAATTATTGAAATCAATCAAAAAAACTAGAAAAAAATGAATTTTTTAACCGTTTTCGTTATTTTAGCGGTTGCCACAATTCAAAATGGATTAACAGCTCCAGGTAATAATAACAATAATTATTATTAACATAATTTACCATAAAACAACCCCAGAATTAAAAAAATCAAGATATTTAGTTGAAAAAAAAAACATTTTGGTGGTCACTTTAGTAGTAAAATCACCGTGCTGCCCTCTGTGTTTTTTTAACAAAACTAAACTAACCTAAAAAATGCACAAGATATTACTGGTTATTAATTTAAATTTATAATTACAGCTAATCAAGAACATCAATCCCAACTTAATAAAATCGAAACAACTTTACAAAACATCCAAACCGCGGCGACTGTTCTACCCAATGCTGGTCCAGTTAGCAACTTAACTCAACAATTACTCACGGAATTACAACAATACAGACAAAGCAACTTCTTCTTTGGAAATCCATGCCAATATTTCCAAAATATGTTCAGAATTTTATATTGCAGCGTTGCTTCAACCGATCCACAAAGACAAAACCCGATTGTTCAACAATATTTACAATTTTTGTTGAGTAACCAACAGTTTTTCAACGCTGCGGAGGGATTCTTCTGCCAAACACCGTTTGCAGTGTTTGGTACTACTACCGCTTCTCCTGCTGCAAGCGGTGGTGCCTCCAATGGGAATACCAACGCCGCAGGAGCTCCTGTTTGTTCTGCAGGGAGTAATTCCGGGAGTAATGGCTTCGCAGGTTTTAATGGCGCAGCAAATAGCAATGGCAACAGTGGCAATGTTCCAAACTCTTTTACTACTACTAATCTGGATGGTTTCAATTTATTTTGAACAATTGATAGCATTTTATAGTCAAAATTCGTAGTTTTTTTAATAATTTGTTAAATTATAAAGAAAACAATGTATAACTTGTATATTACTAGTGAATTATTAGTGTTTTATGTTTTAAAATGTATATTTGATGATTATTACAAATAAACTTAACGTGAAACGTACTTTTTTGTTTTATTTTTAAATTTTTTGACTTAAAATTTTGAATTTGTTTGAAAAAAGTTACTTAGGGCGACATCTGTTGTTTATTGAACAAACTATACAATGACGGATTTAATTTTTTTGTTATTTAATGCTTGTTTTGTGTAAAAGGTGGAATAATAAATGTTTATTATTAAACATAACTTACGTTTTGTGTTTATTATGTGTTTTATTATTGTTTTATTGAGATATTTATGTTTAAACTTCGGTAATTAAAAAACTAACGTCAGTTAAGTTACGTACAACTAGGACAGAGGGCGCTGTAGTAGCAACATAGTACAAGCGCGTCCTGTAATATTTCTTTCGCCATCGTCGAGCACACGCAGTAAGTTGTTCCGTCGAAAATTTTCGCTAAATTCTTAAAACATCGACGAAAATACGCACCATCCATGCGTAGAGTTGTGTCTTAATAATAATTTACTTAATTCAGCGTTGATTGGTAAAGTTATTTGTTTCAAATTCAGTGAGAATTGTTCGTTTTCGGTGATTGTTATTGCCGTGAAAATTTAGAGGTTAACTTTGGAAAGAAAACAGATTCTTTTTGCTGCGTGTTTTCTGTGGTGTTTTAATGAATTAAGTGTAAAGGTAATTAGTGAATATGGTGCTAATTAGTGTGTTTTGGTGTTTTAGATGGCTCCCACACCTGCCAAGCCCGCCGAGGGCAAGAAACCCGCGGACAAAAAAGCGAAGTCTGACAAGAAGGCTCAAATCCGTTCTAGAAATCATGATTTAGGGAATGGTGTTGTACGTTTCTCACGTACTCGCATGTACCACAAGAAAGCCTTGTGGAAGTTTGTTGGCAAGAAGGTTGAGGCACCTAAGAAAGAAGTCAAGAGATTGACTATTGAGAAACCGATTGGTGGTGACAAGAACGGCAAAACCCGCATGGTTGCTATCAAGAAGCATAGGGCTTTCTATCCTACACAAGACAAGTAAGTGTTTTATGTTTTTTTTTGTATTTTAATTTACCTAAATATAAAGTTAGGTTATGTTGTGTAAATGTGACAACGTAAACTTTTATTGTTATGTTTGAGTGTGTGTGTTTTTTAAAGGATTAAGAAGCGCCCAGCGAGAGGTATCTTCAAGCAACACAAACGTTCCTTGCGTACGACTTTAACCCCCGGTACAGTTTGCATTGTTTTGGCTGGACCACACAAGGGAAAACGTGTGATCTTGTTGAAACAATTGTATTCTGGACTTTTGTTGGTCACTGGTCCATTCAAGGTTAACGGTTGTCCAATGCGTCGCATTAGCCAGCGTTATGTTATTGGTACCGCCACCAAGATCGACATTTCCAGCGTGAAGCTTCCGGAAAACATCAACGACGAGTACTTCCGTCGTGAGCGCAAGAAGCGCGCGAAGAAAGAGGAAGGTGAAATCTTTGCCGCTAAGAAGGAGAGCTACAAGGCGTCCGAACAACGCAAGGCTGAGCAGAAGATCGTCGACAAGGCGATTAATGGCGTGATCAGGAAACACCCAGAGAGGAAACTGCTCTTCGGCTATTTGGGAACAATGTGGGGACTCAGGTCATCGCAGTATCCTCATAGGATGAAGTTCTAGTGTGTTTAGATTATTCATTTATAAGAAGAAAGGAAATGGTGGATGAATAAATTTAACGCATTGGGTTTTATTAAAGAATTGAGTTTTTTAATAAAACTATGCGTGCTTATTTGTTCATCGCAAACTTTTATTCCATTTTTTGCATTTAGTTTCCTTGTGTACCTTATTAATCCTGTTTGTGCATTAATTTTTTTCTTTAGCATTATGTGTTTTTGTGGTTATGTTTGTGTTTCAGATCACAGAAAGCACCTGGGACTTGTTAATAAGGTAATAATTTTTTTTAAATTGTATTTTGAGGTTAGAACTTTAAATGATGAATAAACTTAGGACACCTTACGATTAAATCATGATATCAACAAGTTTACGCACTGAATTTAATTCTTTCATTCACAAATAGCTTAAGTTGTTAATAATTTACTAATTACTTCCGTGTTTTACAGTTTTAGAAAAGTTTAACTCCAGTATCGTCATAAAACAACGGATTTAAACCATCTAAAGGTAAACATTTATATTTTTTATGTTATCTTAAATTAATTACCTTAAAATGATGAGTAAACTTAGGACACCTTACGAAAAGCCATGATATTAACAAGTTTAAACACTGATTCTTTTTTGAAAACCACCCTTCATCTTAACCTTAAAATATTTTAAAACATACTTAGTTCATGTTTTGTTTACAGATGTCGCTCCCTGTCACTCAGTCATACCAACTTCGAGTTGGTGCGAGATAATTTCTCATACAAAAGGTAATTTTTTATGTTTTTCTTTATAGACAATTAATAAAATAACAAAATGATGATTAATCTTAGGACACCTTACGAAGAACCATGATATTAACAAGTTAAAAACTGAATTTGTTTAACCCTTCAACTTAACCTTAAAATATTGAAAACCATATTTAGTTCATGTTTTGATTACAGATGTCGCTCAATGTCAACCAGTGGTACCAAACAGCGTGCGAATTCCTTAAAACTAAAGGTAATTTTTTTATTTTTCATGATTTATAATTTAAAAAGAAAGAAAATGATGATTATACTTAGGACACCTTACGATTAAACCATGATAGCAACTAGTTTATCACTGAAATGTTTAATGTTTGTTTCAAACAAGCAACAATTATTAACTTTTATTAAAGTTCTGTTCATCTTTTCAGGTTTTCAATGACAGAGGTTTCTAAATATGGGATACAAGGTACGTTTTTGTGTTTTATTTTACTTTGTTCTTGGTTTTATAATAAAATGATGAGTAAACTTAGGACACCTTACGATTCAACCATGATAGCAACAAGTTTATCACTGACTTACTATTACTTCTTGTTGAACTTTTAATGTAATTGTTAATTTGTTACTAATTATCTTGTTTATTTCACAGATAATTGATGACAATCAAGCATTCCATGGATAAAATGAATTCTTTTAACTTTAAAGTAAGTTTGTAATGTTAACTATCAATTTATTTTGTGAATTGTTATTAATATTAAAATGATGAGCAAACTTAGGACACCTTACGAATATCCATGATATTAACAAGTTAAGAACTGAAATTAGTTGCTTATTATTTGTATTTATGTTAATTTTGGTTAAAATATTAATTTTTGTTCTCATTTTATAGATTTGGTGAACCTTCAAGATGATCACAACTAATTTTTGGTTTTTATTAAAAGGTAACTATTAATTACGTTTAATGCGTGTTTTTATTAAATAATTATGTGATGATTAAACTTAGGACACCTTACGATTATTCATGATATCAAAAAGTTTAAAAACTCTGAATTTCAAAATGTTGAACTTCATTTGTTTTTTTCTGTTTCTTAATAAAATTTTAATGTTTTGTTTATTTGTTACAGATTTTACTACTGTGGGAAGGGTTTATTTAGTGTTAATGTATGTTGTATTATTATTATAAATAAATTTAAAAAAATATTAATATTCTTTGTAATTTCTGAACTTACCAATATTTCCTTAACTTTGTTCTGGGCTGACTGATTTTGATCTTTTAAGAATTAACTTGAGTTGAAGAGTTGTTCTTTCACATTAGATTATATTTTACTCACAAATTATCTTAGGAATTAATTATTTTAGCTTCAAAGTTTGTTTTGAAGAAATTTTAAAGTTTTACTCTTTCACTCTATTTTTCTTAAAGTTGACGTTTGACAGTTGGGGTTTTAGTTTTAGATTAAGACAAGAGATGTCGCATTGATACATTTTTAAATTTTAAATCAATTTAATTTAAAAACTAATAAGTTACAAGCTAAAACTAAAGTATAAAGTTATTTATATTGATTTTTAGAATATTTTTAAATTATTAAATAATAATAATAGTTAAACCTGAGTAATTTAAAAGTATAACTGTCAAATATTCTGTCATTTTCCTGTCAGATTTAACACCTAGTGGTTCACAAAATGTTATACTCCCATCAATAAGCCGATTGTTGTCACTTATTAATTTGTTTGTTAATCAGCGACTCCTAAGATTATAAATAATTGCAACCATTAGAACACGTTCTAATAATTGCCTAAATTAACTTATTACTAAATATTTTAAGTTACAAATATGGTATACACAATAATTTATAAAATCTTTATACTTTACAAGGTTATACTATAATTTTTGTTTATAAACTGAATTGTGTTTCTTTTCTAGTTAGTCTTAGTTTTGGGAGACTTGCACATTCCTCACAGATGCAGTACTTTACCAGCAAAATTCAAGAAACTGTTGGTTCCTGGAAGAATACAACATATTCTTTGTACGGGAAATTTATGTACGAAAGATTCATTTGATTATTTGAAGACATTGGCAAGTGATGTTCATGTTGTCAGGGGTGATTTTGATGATGTATGTTAATGTTTTCTAACAACATTAATGTTTATAAGTTTTAATAATTAGTTGTTATTTGTTTAGAATTTAAATTATCCAGAACAAAAAGTGGTTACTGTTGGCCACTTCAGAATTGGATTGTCTCATGGCCATCAAGTTGTTCCTTGGGGTGATCCAGAGTCATTAGCTTTGATTCAAAGACAACTTGATGTGGATATTTTAATATCAGGACATACACACAAGTTTGAAGCTTATGAATTGGATAATAAGTTTTATATTAATCCCGGAAGTGCAACTGGCGCTTATAATGCTTTGGATAAGTATGTTTTTTTTAGGTTTTAGTGTTTATGCAAATTAATTTGTGTTTTATTTATAGTTCAATCACACCATCATTTGTATTAATGGATATTCAGAATACTACTGTGGTGACTTATGTTTACCAATTGGTGGGTGATGAAGTTAAAGTGGAACGTATAGAATACAAAAAGAATTAAGATTATTGAAGATATTATTGTATTGCAATTAAAACATTTATTATAATTCCAATTAAACATAAGCTTATTGAATTAAATTTATAGTTTTATTTTATGTTAAAATGTACAATTACAATTTGTATCATTAAATGTATATCAAACTTATTAAAAAATTAAAAACATTAAAAAATTATTGACGTTAGAGGTAAAAATAAAATACTTCCAAATTGATTTAAGAGTTGTACATTAAATGAAATTAAACAACAACTCTTTAGCTATGAATAAAAAATTTAAATAATAAAATCCTGCAATTGTTGAGGTTATTGTAGTCAATTTTTCCAACAAATGCAAATCAAGATCTATATACAAAGTTTTCTTGGTTTTCTTTAAATAAACGTAAAGAAAATTATGGAAATTTAAGAAAATCAATGGCAGAGGCCAATACCAACACAAACAATTATAAATTGTCATTTATTGTACTCACAAATGTTTCCATTTTCAGAGCGATGTGAAGATTTTAAGTTTCAAAATTTGGAACAAGAGAATGAACAGAAAGTTATTGTAGTTTTTGATTTTGTGTTTTATTTTGTGTGGTATGCTTTAACTAAAACACCTTGTATATTGATATTTTGCATGGGTATTAACAAATAATTTATCTATTATTTGCTAAAAACTAGAAGTTGGTATCTCAAGAACTTCAAAAGTTATTGAGGCTTAAAGTTGATCACAAACAGAACTAAGCTAGTTAACATCTTATATTTGACAAAATGTATTGTTTTTAAGATTAATCCTAAACGATAGCACTTAGTATATTTAAATTTACCAAAAGTATAACCAAATAAATTATCTATAAAGTGGCAAAAACCAAAGTTTGTTATTTATAAAACTCTATAAGATATTACAACTTAAAGTGGAAAAAATTATGTTTAGAAGTGAGTCAAAGTTGATAACCTTTTAATCTGAACATGTTTTACTATTTTGTAAATAACTTCTATACTTTAACACCCAGTATATTTAAATTTTTTTGCAACTATAAACAAATAAATTATCTATTTAATACTTAAAACCAGAAATTGTTATCTTAATCATTTTAAAAGTTATTAACATTTAAAATTTATAATAAAAAATTAAACTTTCTATCTTTCAAATATGTAATGCTTTGATATTTTTTATATAACTCCCGAACAATAACACTTAGCATATTAATATTTTCAGACAATATTTCTAAATAAATTATCTGCATAATGGCAAAAACAAAAATTTGTTATTTATAAAACTCTAAAAGGTATTACAACTTAAAGTGGGAAGCAATTGCCGTTAGAACTTAGTCATCAGTTTAACTTCCAAATCTGAAAATTCTTTACTATTTTGTGAATAACTTCTAAACTTTAATACCCAGTATATTCAAAATGTTCACAAATATAAACAAATAAATTATCTATTTAATACTTAAAACTACAAATTGCTATCTTAATCATTTTAAATGTTATTAACATTTAAAATTGATATTAAAAAAATTAAACTTCATATCTTTCAAATATGTAATGCTTTGATATTATTCACATAACTCCTGAACAATAACACTTAACATATTCATATTTTCATAAAATAATGACAAATAAATTATCTAAAAAATGACAAAAACAAAAATTTGTTATTTTTAAATCTTTAAAAGTTATTACGACTTAAAGTGGGAAACAATTACCTTTAGACCTAAGTCAACAGCTTAACCTCCAAGTCCGAAGATCTTTCACTATTTTGCAAATAACTTCTATATGTTTACACCCAATATATTCTAATTATTCACAAATATAAACAAATAAATTATCTATTTAATACTTAAAATTACAAATTGTTATCTTAATAATTCTAAAAGTTATTAACATTTAAACTTGACATTAAAAAAATTAAACTTTACATCTTTCAAATATGTAATACTTTGATATTTTTCACATAACTCTCGAACAATAACACTTAGCATATTTATATTTCCAGAAATTATTGTTAAATAAATTATCTACAAAATGACAAAAACAAAAATGCGTTATTTATAAAACTCTAATAGTTATTACGACTTAAAGTGGGAAACAATTACCTTTAGACATAAGTCATCAGCTTAACCTCTAAGTCCGAAGATCTTTCACTATTTTGCAAATAACTTCTATATTTTTACACCCAGTATATTTAAATTATTCACAAATATAAACAAATAAATTATCTTTTTAATACTTAAAACCAGAAATTGTTATCTTATAAATTATAAAAGTTATTAACATTTAAAATTGATATTAAAAAAATTAAACGCTACATCTTTCAAATATGTAATGCTTTGATATTATTCACATAACTCCTGAACAATAACACATAACATATGTTAAATAAATTATCTACAAAATGACCGAAACAAAAATTTGTTATTTATAAAACTCTAAAAGTTATTACGACTTCAAGTGGGAAACAATAACGTTTAGAACTAAGTCAACAGTTTAACCTCCAAATCTGAACATGTTTTACTATTTTATGAATAACATCTATACTTTAATACCCAGTATATTTAAATTTCTCTCAACAATATACAAATAAATTATCTATTTAATACTTAAAACTAAAAATTGTTATCTTAATAATTATAAAAGTTATTAACATTTAAACTTGACATTAAAAAAATTAAATTTTATATC
>JARJDS010000603.1:0-11348 GCA_030264155.1 Atheta pasadenae
GTTAAAATTAAAATTAATGATTTTCGTGGCAATGTACATTATACGTGAGTAACGAGGATAATTAACGTTCATTGGCGTCCTTCTAAAATTATAAACGCTGACCCTGATACGCATGCGTATTTTTGGCTGTGTATGTGCAACATTTTCATGGTCGCGCATCTGTATTAGTATTTCTACACACGCAAATACAAACAAAAAAAATTGTTTTTTGTTGTTTAAAGTAAATAAAAAATGTTTATATAGTTTTTCAATAAAAAAGGATACATTTCTTGGAAGAAGTCTAAATGCGGTGGTTGCAGTATATCCAAAGCGGAAAGCACCTGCAACAAAACAAACAAAAACCTAAATTATTTCATTATTCATAAAAATTCTCAGGTTATGTTGGGTCAATCCGAGTGATTCACATTCACATGATTCGATAAGATACGAGTACATGCGTGAAATATCGCCGCATTTCGGCATTCCTTATTACGTTCGACGCCGATGCCCATTCGGCGGTTGTTCAGTTAGATTTGTGTTTAATCTCTTGACACACTTTTTCAGCCTGCCTGCTCACTCACAGCCTGTGTCTGACTCGCTGCCTCGGCTTGCGTTTTGGTAAAAATCGAGGACGAGCAAGCATCACCGCGTGACGAAAAAAATTTCGGCGGCGGCGGTACCACAACAACCATGACATGAACCAGAACCGAAACAAAAAATGTTCAAACCAGAACAAGAACAAGTATCACATGCATTATACAAGACATAAAACATTGTAAAAGCACAAAGCTGGTTGAGATTGTTAACAATTTAATTTGAAAAAAAAAATGACTTGAGACTTTAGACTAACTAACTTTAGAGTTAGTTTAAGACTTTTAAGACTTACGTTTTCATGTTTGAAGAAGCAGAGCATCTTGAGTTCGCGAAAGACGCGTTTGGAGGACACCAGCGATTGGAACACGTGCGGCAACTTCTTCAGGGCGACGCGGCGGCCATCGCGGGGGTCTGTCACGGCCCTAAAACATACAATTAATTCAATTAAACACTGATTACACTTGCAAACAATTAAACACGTTGAAAAAAAATAGTAAAACACAACTAAACGTTAATTATATTTTTAGTAGTTTATGTGTTTTTATTATATATACGAGATGGCGATATTTATAGGTTATGATTTATTTGGTTATGTTGGTTTTAAGTTAAGTTTTGAGTAAGTATACATTTGTAAACAGTCTAACATTGCAAACATGTTTGCAAACATTTTAAAACTCGGGTGCAGAGCACGCGCACGCGGAGGTCAGTTGCTTTTCAAATTATAAATAGAACTTTAAACAGTCAGGCGCCTTGTGTGCGCTTATTTAAATTTAAAACGGATGCAACTGCAACATCAGCGACCGAGAGGAGGCAAGATCAAGTATGAAGTATGTGGATGCACTTTGTTTCAATGTTACGAGTTGGACGCATAAACCAAAACAAAAAAAATCATGTAACACCAAAGAAATTTTTAGGAATAAATAACAATAAGTTTCTTTTGTTTTTCAGTGCGTCTCCAATCAAATGTCCATCATATTTTGGTGATAACTACAAAACCCCTTAAAACAAATTATTTGGTAAGTTAATTTTAAAAGAATAAAAATTGTTTTATTCTTATTTAAGAAGTTAAGCCCCACTAGAGGCTAAAAAATGATTTTTTCTGTATAAAGTTTTAATGCCGGCTTTAATCCTATAGATGGCACTGTGATAAACAATTGAACCTTTTAAAATGATTTTTTTTTTCAATAAATCAGACGGCATAATGTTTTTATGACTTTAAAGTATTGTTTAAGCTAACAAAAATTATGAAAAATCTAGAGTGGCGTAGCTCCTTAAGAGAAAAGACTATACAAGATGCAACGCGTAAAATTTGGTGTGTTGTGGGTTGCATACTCGGGGGCGTTGTTTACAAAAAACAAATGACTAACTGGACGTAGTTCGTGCGTTGTGTGTGCGGTGCAGAACGTTATCAGTTTAGCAGAAAATATCCAGTTTTAGTCTTTTAGAAGTTGCTCTTGTTCAGTGTATAGTTTATTGCAAAGTTTAGAATCATTTTTAATTGTAATGGTTCGATTTCAGTGTTTTGTACATTTCGAACGAGGACGCAGTGCGCCGATGCGTTTCTGTTTCGTTTCATGTTGTGCGACCGGACAGACCGACCGACCGGTCGCACCGCACCGTCTCGCAAGTACGTAGCCCCAGCATACACAGAGAGCCAGGATGTTGAACTTGGTAAATGGCCAAGGTGGAGTTGTACAAGGTAGGTTCAAGGCCGTTTTTACACACTTCTTTGTTCTCGCAAGTCCTGCACTTGAATAAACTTAGTACAACGCTGGTGTAGTGTCCGTGGATAATGACAGTAATCACCAAATCATTCTATAAGTTACGAAGGTACCATGATTCGAGGCGATACACACACAAATCGTTTGTTGTCATTCTAATACAAGACTAGATTTTAGTTGTTGTAGGAAAGGAATAATGCAAATATCGTTGCGGTTAGGTTAGAAAACACAATTTTCACACAATGTAAACTTGTATGTATATGAATTCAGTTTTGATTCCTAATCTAGTAAATTATTCATATTGTTTGATATCAAAACGATATGTCATCCTCGTATCTGTTTATCTTGTAAGCTACGTGCACAGTCAGTGCTTAAATGCTATATAACTATGATAAATACAATCTATGTATTTGTATCTGCATCTGCATGTGCGCCTGACTGTCCAATGTGTCTCATTGTCGTTGCCGTCGTGTTGGCCATGTACAATATATAATAACAATGCGACCAGGGGTCCATGTCGATAATTACCAAGCAGCCGTGGAGCAGCCAGCTCGGCTCGGTCAGTTGCATCTCCACCTAACCAGCACCAACCATCCGAGTAAGCTCTGGTTGTTGGCCCTGTTTTGTTGTTGGTGCTGGGTCTGGTTCTGGACGTGCGTTATTACGACCGACGCATGTTACGTGCAGTGTAGTGTCCGCCCGCGTGTTTTGCCGTCGCGTCTTTGATGTTATTACGGCCAGGCCTGGTCGAATGATGACCCATCCACATGCACATCCTCGTCGGTCGGTTACAGACAGATTCTCGTTTCTCACGCGCGCAGCGCAAGGTGTACGTGTACACTGTACTAAGCATAATAGTATGGTGGTATAAATTGCTGGGAGTTACTTTTCGTATACGATGTATCATTTATACTTGTAACGAATTACATTACATTTATAATGTGGACTATACTCCAGCCAAGGTAGAAACAAGGTTTAGTCTACTTTCGAAAATTGATTGTTAGCTTTTGGTTTTTGTGTTTAGTTTATTGAAATATGTGTTTTGGTCTCAAGGTGGTTTATTTTTTATAAATTGTTTTCGATGTTTCCAATTGAGGTATTGAACTTGTTTTTAGTTCAAAATTTGTAACAAGAAGGGTATGCTTCTTATCTAAGTAATACTATTCCTGAAAATCTCGTTTCCTATTGTTTTTCTTGAATTTTTTTGTTCCGGTTCTGATGCGGGTTTCATACCTAACCTAGCAATGGCCCCATCTCGTCTCGTCTGCCTTGGTCTGGTATATACGTGTGGATGAATTTTAGGGGTGAATACGACGGTTGGCGGCGCTCGATCGAGCCCAGCCAGTCCGCCTGGCGTTGCAGCCCGAGACTCCCGAGAGCAGGAGCGGCTATCGAACCCGAACCCTTCGCCAAACATCCGAACAAGGCGAACTTCCAGTTCCAGCCAAGCCATATCAAACCTAACCAAGTCACCCTGCTTTCTCTTTAGTTTTAACTCTAACCCCCTGTGAGCTCTAGCAGGGATATCCACAAAAGTATATTTTGTACATACACCTAAACCTTGACTACAAGGTGTCTTCAAAGTCTTCAAAATTTGGTTAATATCACCAGCCTTGATAATCAAACGCAATTTATTCAACAATAATTATATTCTACAAAAGTTTATTATCACAAATAAAATTGTGCGGACAGTGCGTTTAGTGCGTAACGCATAACTTCAATCGACGTTAATTTTCGTCTATGGGGAACAATACTACGTTAACAATGCGAGTTAACAATTTCGGTGTTCCTTGTGCCAAAAATTTGAATTGCAAACTTTTGTTTGTAAGTAGAAAGCGTTTTATGCGTCTGGTACTCAGGCGCGCAGTAAACGCTAATTATGGTGTGATATAATGCGAAATGCGGATGAATTTTTTGCCGTTTTTTTGTTTCATTTGGGACGTTTCGCATAGTTTTTTTTTGCTGGTAGCAGCGCTCGCAAAAGCATGCACATTCGTTTTGTTCAAGCTCGTGTGGTGCGTGTGTCGTGTGACATAAGTGAAAACCATGTCAGTAGGTCGTGGAGCAATCGCACAAAACGGAAACATTCTACAACATTTCGGGCGTCGTGGACGCAAGACTTCAAACGTAAAACTAAACTATCCGCAACAAAAACATTCATCAGAGAATACAACAAAAAGTAACACAACGAAAAGAATTGCAATCATAAATTTTGCATTTTTATATTTTGGGGGAAAAGTTTATGTGATAAAGTATTAGTTTTGTTGTTGGTAACTAGTAGTTATTCAACAAGTAACGTTTAGCAATTGTTTTAGTTTAATGTTTAGAAATTGCATAACTTTTTATGAAATTAATAATATATAGGACGAAGTTACAGACACGTTGTTTTCCAATGTCTTACTTGTTCCTTAGTTCCGATCTATTGTGGCATTGCGTAAGAAACATGTCACGATGGATGTCAATTGTTGTGTCCGTTTTGCGTCATTTGTCATTTCAGACACATCACGCCAATCCGTGTGTAGGGGTATTGATTGTTATTATAAAACAAAAAAACGCGATCATATCCGTATCATAACCATAGAGTGGTAATAAAATAAAATATTTTACCATCGAGTGTTAGTTATTAAGGACGAAATCACTAATTTCTAAATGTTGAGGGTTTGCTTTGGTTGCGCCTTAGGCATCCCCCAAGTCTAGTCGTGTTTGCTACGCTTGGTACGGATGATAAATGACGAAAATTTCAAGCATGCCGTGAACGATGATTACCGGGATTAGCTCTAGTACGTTTCGAAAACGTAAAATTTAAAACTCCGCCTGCAACCCAACAGCAAGCTTCCAAGCTGAAGCTTGGAGGCTCTGGTGCTGCAAGTACTAGTAGTCAAACATGTGTGCTATGCCTATGCCCTTCTGCTTTGCTTTGGGAGGGTATTGGGAGAGGATATGATGGGAAACTCGAACCGGCATCCGTTTCACGCACACACCTCGCGCAACATCAGCAGCATGACATCGACATGTGTTTCGAGTTTCGTTTGAATGTGCTTGCTTGCATGCAGGGCCGTGTTTTGTTGTGTGGTTTCAAGCAAGCATTCTATGCTCGCTGCTACCTCGCTGTTGCGCGAACATCGTGCGGTTGGGTTTGAAGTTAAAAACCGGCGCGACGAAGCATTTCCTGTTCGTACGTGCAGGCCAACCGTTCTATGTTTGAAGGCTTCAAAAAGACGCATGCAGGACGTACACAAAGTACACAAAATACAAACGATATATTTAAATTTTATTTATGTGATCAAAAAATGTCCAAACCGACAATTTCCTTTTCAAAAAAGACAAGTATTGGAAAGGAAAAATAGTCATAAATTTTGACGCAATCCTAAAAATATTTTTATTATTTTATTCCTCGTCATATTTTATTACACCCATACTTATTGTTATATTTTCTTTCCGTATCAATCGATGATGACATTGAGGTTTTTCCCTCCGAAAACCGTTACTCCGTTGCGACGTTGTTAGGTTTTACGCGTTTGTTTGAACCGCGGGGCGCAGAGGAAAAAGAAAGGAACGTATCGCGCGTAAAAGTATAGAAGCACCCGCCGAGGGGTGTGCGCAACCAACGCCGTCGTCCGCAACGACCGCTGCTGCTGCACGTTGTGCGTCGTCGTTCCCGGCGATTTGCCTCGTCGGCGTCATCCGTTGTGACATTGCGTTGCGAAGGGAGCACGTTGCCATCCCTGGTTTGGTTTCAGGGTGGGTTTCCATTCACATTTTCATATCTCCCGATAGTACTAAACCCAGCATCAGTCCTACTCATTTATACCGTACCGCACTCCTCTCATTTCATCTCAGCTCTACGACTAGCACTAGAGTTTGGATGAAGCGAGGGAGCATCCCTTCTCAAGCCAGCAACAACGACCCCATGTGCTAAACTCAACCCAAGCCCAAAGTTTTGTTCATAGACATTGAAAGCTAATGCTATTCGTCGTCGTACTAACTATTGGTTGTTTGGATGTTTGGTTCTTGCCTATATATTACTCACTAGGAAGGAAATCTTCTCTTTTTTCTGGTATGCAACGTGGGTTGAATGCCCCAGTTGTCCTATCGTTGTTATATCATTCGCGTAGAACATAAAACATTGTAAGCTCTAACTAAGTTCTTCAGTCGTTCACTCATTCACTCACATTTGGGTTTAAGTTTAATTTTGAGTTTACCCTCTTTCCTCCCTACAAGTCCCTATAACACCCCCCAACAAGAAGATGTAAGGGTACATTTTTTTTATTAATGTATAATCATTAATCAGAAGATTTACTATGACAAAATATCCTGTTATCCCTATTTATATTTCAATTTTCACTCCGTAGAATAAAAATATCCGTTAGATTCGCCATTACTATCACCTGGCTATTTTTCGTCAGCTTATACTGCGATGTGAGCAGTATGGACCTCATTTTCCTCATGGGCTTGGCCACTTCCTAGTCGCCAACCAGCCAGCCTCCAACGGGTCTTTCACCATCGCGCTATTTCGCGCCGTATCCGCGTTGCCTGCCGACATTGTCATAATTGGCAATTAGCATCGCATATTGCTTTTCGATGATGACGCGCGATGTGCGCACAAGCGGGTTAGACTACGTAGTCGTCGTCGCAGTTGCCGCCAACGATTGACGCAGCCCTCCGCGCACCGGGTTTGGTTCGGGGGCAGCTGGCAACTGGCGTCACGGCGACTCGACGGCTAGCCGGCCCCACAGCCATACTATTATGGTGGTATAATCCAATTGGAAGCGTTGCAGACGCCGACATGACGCGACTCTGACTTTAACTTGCAAGTAATTTATGATTTTAATTTAAATTATTTATATATACAGGATACAAGCACTCGTAAAGTACTTCGTAATGACATTAACCTAATATATAAATTTAAAAAAAACTTACAAGTTAAAGTCTTGAGTTTTTTTTATTTACTAATCGTTTCTTATCATAATATTCATTGCACAATGCGAAGCAAGTAAACAAACGATATATGAGATATGGTCGATTGTTTTTATTATAAGTTTGCATTTGCAGGCAAATGTAAACAAAGTCTGAAATTCTTTGAGGTAACACGTGACTTTGACCAGGGTTTCTATCGTTTAAGCGAAAACAAATGATTGTGGTTTTTACTTTTAAGTGTTTATCGTTTTTTTCTGTATTTGATTGGATGGTGACTAACATTTTGTGCGCGAAATGACTAAAACCGCAGTTGTCTCATTGTCTGAGTGTCTACGTCACACTGTAAGTCGGAATTGTGAATATATTTGCGAATTTACCAGGTGGTTTTCACGACAACGATATGCAGGTGTGCGCCGAGCATCACCTGCCGGTCTTCACCACCCAAAAACCAAAACCAGACAACGTTTACCCAAGAACCAAAACATGTAAGAGTGAAATCCAGGCATTTCATTGTTTTTTTTAAGCTTTGGAAGCATTTATTATATTTATACAGAGTGTTTTCACAAAACAAACAGTTATTTTCTTCAACTTATCGGGATTTTTCCGTATTTCTTGTATAACTTCAAAAATAATATTTTTAACACTTAAATATCTTAATTAAAACAACAATTGTTATAAAAATAGTTGTGATATTGTGCAATTCGAATGGTTTATTCCTCGTAGGCGTTTAATTGCGCTTTGTTAGCGCATAATAAGAAATATTTCGACGTTTAATATTTCTGTGGGCCGTTATATTTTACCGAAAATCGTCATGAGCGACGAGGCACTAATAATTTAAAACGAACGCTTTTTTTTCCTGTACGCGGACACGATTTTGGATGAGCATGGTCACAATGGCCTCCCAAACTACTCGACAACCTCTCAACAATAGCGATTGTTTTGCCAAACTTTATTGTACGCATCGACGTAACAGTCTTTCTCTAAATAACAATCATTTGGTATTTTTATTTATATTATATATTTCATATTCATCATAAACATCATAATGCATAACAAAATACACATAAAACCCAGGGTTAATATAAAATATTAATAATAGTATTAATATATTGTTATTCCTTCAATTCGTCAACTATTTCGTAATATACCATTAAATATTCTATATATACAATACACACAATTAAATGTCGATAATGGTTTTTCGTAACAAAAAAACTTGTTAAGAGTTTTAAGGAGTAGGAAACTGTTTTTAGTTTTTATTTCCAACGAATTTTTGTTGGATGGGTTTTTCGTCAAGAGTAAAATAAAAGAAAGGTCGTAAAATGTGAGAATTTTGATGTTGATGTATCTGAGCACGTAGAATACGAATTGTGTTCTCGTTTGTTGTACTGAACGTGGTTCAAGACCTAAAGCCAGACTCTTGAGCATTGAGAAGAAGGACCTGTTTCGTTTCGTTTCTTTTCGAAGTTAAGTTCATTCGGTTTGTTGGTTGGTTGCTTCTTCGGGATTCAGGTCTTTGAGTGAGACTTTGGCTGCGTCTACTGTGAGAGCACGTGAAGAAGAAATAATGGAACCGCACTAAGGAAGAAGAACGATGGTTGGAGCTTGTGGCCTGGGAGTTTGTTCGAGTTGTGAGTGAATCTGGGTTGAAGACTCCCAAGACTTGGTAGTTCCAAGAAAACCAGTCTAAAGTCCGAACTTTGGCTTCGGAATCTTCGTCTCAGTCGTTTGACTATACTTTTCATTTATTACAAAACTTGTAATAATGGAAGACATTGAAATGTCACGTGGTTAACACCCTGTATTACATTTTGCAAAATCATGTAGATAATAATTTGGATCCTGGGAACTGAATTGAGAAATTGCTATCTTCAAATAGCACCTAGTGCCCATCTACCTAATCTTAGTCCTAGCACCTTAGAGGTATACCTCGATAGAGCCCCCAGGGCAACAAAAACTAAAACACTGCGCTTAGTAAAGTAGGTATAACATGGTTTACTTGTCTTGCGAAGCTTTGAGATGCTTCACAGGTATAACTACAGGTACACGACACGCAGAAGATGCGCAGCAGCCTCTTGTTGGGCCAAAGGAACAAGAAGAAAATTCGAAAAATTTGTTCTGGCGGCCTGCATGTGCATACACACAACCGGTTTTCTTTGTGTGTGAGTACCTTATGGCACTTACATACCATAATATTCATCCAAACCCATCACATAACACATACTGAGCGCTACACTTTTTTATTTTTTAAACGCGTAACAAAGGTTATGATGGAGAAGTTCTTCAACTTCGACGTAGACAATGTATGCAGTGGCAGAGACAGAAGGTAATGTGGTCTGGTCGGTTTTGATAAAGTACCAACCAACAGCTGTCATCGTTTTAGGGCAGGTGGTCGACCCAGCGAACACTCAAACCCACCGAACCGTGAAGTGTAGCAAAAACTTAAGCCTCTAGGTGTGTTTTATTTGATAATAATAAACAAGATGGCTGTGTTTAATGTTAAAACAATTGAAATCCACAAAATAATAAACAATCATACAAATATAAGAGAATAACAATTTATTCACTAATTAATGGAATACAAATACATAAAAATTGTATGGTGGTCGTAACTGTGAACTTACCACACAACACCGAAGGCACCATAACCAATGGGGCGGTCAGGCTGCACCTGTTCCTGCGTGTGGGCGGGCGCGGCGGCATGCTGCGGATGGTAATACGGCTGTGCGGCGTGCAAACCACCACCGGCGCCAGCTTGAGCACCGGCAGCCACGGCGGCGGCGGCAGCACCGCCGTTGCCGCCCGCTGCTGCCACGGTCGGCCCCGCCGCGCCCTGCATCAGCGACATGGACACGGCCGACATCGTCGTCGCAGGGGCGCCCCGCGAGTGCCGGCTAGGGCCGACCACAGCCATCAGATACTGCACCAGCGCGAACACTTGTTTCCTCCACGCGAGTCCTCCTCGTCGACGCTAGCGACGACGGCTTCAACTATCTACCTCAACGCACATACACCGAACACGCTGGTCATACTACAAAGTCCTCTTCGTCAAGGGAATTCCCACTGAGTCTTCAATTCGCATATAAACTTACAGTACAGACAGTCACGTACGTCGTGATTTTTTTATTGTATGGTAATACAATAAAATCAAAAATTTGTTTCACAGTTTTTTATTAGAACACTAACACTGATTTACAAGACAATAGACAGACAAAACACGTTTGATTATTGTGGTGGACTAATATCTAAGTTCATAGATACTTTAGTTTGGTAGTTAGTCCTTTTTTCGTTCTTTCTTTGTGTTTTGTGAGCTCCCGTGCTCGGTTGGCGGAGCTGCGACTGGCGTTTACAATCACGTAGTTCTAGTTATCGTGTGTTTGGCTTGGGCGGTGTATTCGCGACGCCACGACTTGTTAGAGTTTTCGCGTCGGCTGCGGGTTGATTATTGTGCCCTTTGGTATTGCGATGCTGAGTGGCGCAAGCACGCAGGCAGTCGATATTGCGGGCTCAACTCCGGGCAATCCGCTCGCTCGTCGACGGTCGATAAACGCACGCGATGACCGCTCTCGTTTTCTCGTCCGGACTGACTAAATTTCAAGCATTTTCAAGCATGCAGAGGACTGAACAACTGCTCCAAGCCCCTTCCACAGTTTGTTTCTCACGAAACAACGCGAATAAGTCACGAACACGCGCGACTTAAGTGGGAATGATCATACACATAACAATGCTACTAAATTAGAAGCAGCCATCTTGGTTTTTCCGATTATTTGTTTTTAAACGCGCTCCATCCCAATTTAGATTTAGTTTTTGGCTCAAAACCGAAAACAACAAAATATTTTCAAGACGAAAAAATAAATTAAAATAATTATTTTGGTTTCAATTAGTAAAAATAATTATTTTTGTTTATTAACATTTTGAATCTACAAATATATGATCTTTAAGTTGTTGATTGTATTGTATTGTGTTGTACGACGCATGCGTAGTTTAAACTTGCATGTTTTTACAATACCCAAAAATCAGCTGTTTCTATCGTTACTAAACTTATAAAACGATTGTTAATTGTTGTTGTTATTAACAATAAAAACTCGTCGATTATAAGACGTTTAGTGATACATTCACCAACAATCAACGCTTGTA
>JARJDS010000620.1:0-25721 GCA_030264155.1 Atheta pasadenae
GGTTAGGTTTGGTTAGGTTTGATTAGGTTAGGTTTGGTGAGGTTAGGTTTGGTTAGGTTTGGTTAGGTTTGGTTAGATTTGGTTAGGTTTGGTTAGGTTTGGTTAGGTTAGGTTTGGTTAGGTTAGGTTAGGTTAGGTTAGGTTAGGTTAGGTTTGGTTTGGTTAGGTTAGGTTAGGTTAGGTTAGGTTAGGTTAGGTTAGGTTAGGTTAGGTTAGGTTAGGTTTGGTTAGGTTTGGTTAGGTTTGGTTAGGTTTGGTTAGGTTAGGTTAGGTTAGGTTTGGTGAGGTTAGGTTTGGTTAGGTTAAGTTAGGTTAGGTTAGGTTAACTTAAGTTAGGTTTGGTTAAGCTATATTGCATTGTTGTTAAAATGTTAAAAAAAATTGAGTAATTTGAAGGTTAGGAAGGTTAGAAAGGGGTTATGTTTATGTAAGTGTTAGTTAGGATATTAAATTGTGACTTAACCTAGAATAAAATGCATTATTCATTATAATAAGTTAGAAAATGTAAAAACTTGATAAAATTTTATCGTTTCTTACAAAATAAAAATAAAATACAAAGAAAAACAGCATTCAAGTAACATAAGAAACTTTTAGGTTAAACCACATTCTATAAAACAAGGTTTTATAGGTTAAGGTTAAGAAGCAACAAAAACAGGTTATGTTTACTCTCAAACAAAGTCACGTGACTTAAAACTTAAAAGAAAACACAACTTATCATCAAAATCAATCTCCTAACTGTATTTTAGCATTTCCGATGAACTTGTATTATGAAAATCAAGTGCTTTAAGTAATTCCTACTTTCCACTTGGAATTAAATTTGCAATCAAAACTGAATTGTATGAATAATATATCGATAAAACATTATTCATGACATGACACACACATGAAAAACCCGACTGATTAATTTGTTTCTATTTTTATTTTTTGCTGTTATAAATAATACTTATAAATGTTACTATTACTAATAGTATACTCAGTAATCTAACTAAAACAAAAAGTAAGGTTAGGAACTTGTAGCTATCATAAAGTTATTAAACGTTGCAACTCTGTCTGAGTTTTGTTGAATTTAGTATAAGTTGATTCAAGTTTAAGACACTTTATGATGAAAACCAGTTACGCTAATTGAATATTTATGATTGTTTAGCATTATTACTACATTTTATCACGCACATTCCTAAATAATCACATCTCGTGTAATTGGACACTATAATGGCGTCCATTTAATAATTAAAGAACGAACAAAACATTTATGGGGTTAAGCCATTCTAAGTTTTATGAATTTTGATTTTTTATAGAAATACTACGTAAAAAAACGTTAATATTTTAACGTGACTTTATTATACATGTTAGTGACTAATTACAATAATTTTTTTGAAGTGATTTATTTCAAAATGGCGGCTCTACAGCGTTTTTACAATGACGTGTTTTTTTTTGTTTAGGGTCCACTACCGGACAAATAACTTCTGTAATTATTGTAATAATAATAAACCAATATTTTTTTAATGATTCTACATTAGAACTGCTATAGATGTACGTAAGATTTTTCCGATTTGTTGATTTTTTGACCAAATAGCGCACTTTAAAGTAAAAAGTTAGAAATAACCTAAAAAAATGTCAGATAATTGTTAATAACTAATGAACGATGCATAATATCGCAAAAATCTTTCGTACTTCCATAGACAATGTATATTCCAAGATATATTCTAAATTTCAAGTCATTCGGTTGAAAATTGTCTAAGTTATTTGTCTTTGAAACTTCAAAATAAGTTTTGAGATTTGAGCGTTGAAAATTTTAATGCTCGCTTTAATCCTATAGATGGCGCTGTAGTAAAATCAATGATTAAACTTTTAAAAATTATTTTTTTTCGATAAATCAAACAGCATAATATTTTTATGACTAAAGTATTGTTTAAAAAAAAAATTATTATTAAAAAAAATTCTAGAGTGGCCTAACCCTTTAAACATAAATTACAAACAAAAACTGTAATTTTGCTATGCTACTCCTGCGCCTGCGCTTGTTATTGTTTTGTTTCGAACATAATTTCTAGTTTATTTTATTCCAGCTCATGTAATCGTATGTTATGTTATGTTATTATGAACGTGTTAAATGCTTATTGAATTTATGTCATGTGTCATCATCATCGTTCCTGCGCTTGCTTTCCTGCAACTGTTTCTAATGTTTTGCTATTTGTTTAGGCGATCAAACGCAAGGAGGAGGACGGCAGTGATCGGACGAGCGTTTCCACTCCTCCGGAATCGGTGCGCAGCACCAGCAGTCAAGGTAACAACAAACTAATAACGACTTAGTACACTTTAAACATTCGCCAGTATGACTTAAGTCACGTTGTGTGGTGCAACCGAATCAAACAAAATCAAGTTGTTTTTTTATTATTTTTATTTTTCCTGTGATTCGTTTAAATTCTCTGCGTGTGTGAAATATTTCGTGTGTACACTCTGTGTGTGTGTGTGCGCGCGCGCGCGCGTTGTGTTGATTCGTTATTTTCGTAATCTTATCGTGTTTGTTTAATACCGATGCCTGCATTACCGACGCGCACAATGAGTGCCAGCAGATATCGTGGGTTATTCACTTGATTCAGTACGGTTTTCGCCGCGTTTTCGTGCGTTGGTACACATTCCTTGCTTTTATCCCACAAATCCTTTACTTACGCTTACATTCCTTCCATTTTGCTTGTAACTTGAATATTGTGAGGTTAAGATGGCTACACTACCCAAAATTAGGATTAGGAGTAATGGTGGCACTGTACACATTCGGGCTGGTAGTTTGCCCAGAAACAAAGGTTCGCTGATTCGAATTCGCAATCGCACGCCGACGAATAAACCTGAGCATCATCGTAGTTTACAAACGTTAAGATACCAACGAGGTTAGTAAATTTTAAAGGTTAAGAAAACAACTTTTAGGTTAAAACATTAACATTTAAGGTTAAAACATAAACAAATTAAGGTTAGAATATGTTTAGAATTAAAGTATAACACTATCGAATGTTTTACTTTCGTTTTTTGTTTGTTTTTCATTTGTTTTTTGTTTTTATATTTCATTTTCATTTGTTTGGCGTACGCGGAATGTTCGAATGTCAATAAGCATAGGCATAAGTCACAAGGTTGCGTTACGCATTGCATTTGTTTTGTTTTTTTCCGCCACGGCCAACTAGTTGTATAGTATGACTAATGTTTAATGTCATCTAAACATCAGGTAACTTTGAAATTTATGTTTTTAATGTATATTCACTCTAATCCATATTGATTTTTTAATTTTAGTTTTGAATTAGTCAAAAATTACGTTTTATGTGGGTAATTTGATACTTAAATGTTTAAAACTACGAAAAAAGTGACGTAACCTTAAATATGTTGTGTTTTATACACAAAATAGGTGTCAAGTGATTGATTTAAGTCATTAAGTTGTTTAGTTCGTACAAAATTAATGTAGTTGGGTTTATTTTAGGTTAAAAATGATTTAATAAAGAACATTTTAAGGTTAAGGTACTTTTAGGTTATGTTTGATTTGGAAACACAAATCACACACAGAATTGGTTCTGTTGGTGTTTTTGTTGTGATGTGACGTGACTTAAGTCTTACATTAATTCATTTTGTACAAAATGTATATTTGAGGTTATAATTCTGGATTTTGGTTTGTGTTTTTCTAGCTGGTGAATCGGACGCAACCACCAATGCATCAACAGGTCCAATGGTTGAATTGAGAGAAGAAAAGTACGAGATTCACATCGAACGCTCGAAAGCCGGACTGGGTTTGTCAATAGCTGGCGGCACTGGTTCGACGCCATTTAAAGGCGAGGACGAAGGCATTTTCATATCGCGCGTTACGGACGCCGGTCCTGCCGATCTCGCCGGTTTGCGTGTCGGTGATAAAGTGCTCACCGTTAACGAACACTCGTTGGTCGGTGTGAGCCATTACGATGCGGTGGAAGTCCTAAAAGCGGCGGGGCCATTATTAGTATTCGAAATCAGTCGTGAAGTGACGCGTATTGTTCATGATGTTAATAATATTGTAAACGAAGGCAAAGAACTGAAAATCCCATCGCCATTACCGCCCTTAGTAAATGATGGTGAAGATGTCGCTGTGAAGCGCGTTTCGATTCACACTACGCTTATTAGAGATTCGCGGGGGTTAGGTTTTAGTATTGCGGGTGGTAAAGGTTCCCCGGCGTTTAAAGGCGATTCGGACGCCATTTTTGTTTCGAGGATTACGGACGGGGGTGTCGCGCAAAAGGATGGTAAATTGACGGTGGGGGATAAGGTGATTTCGATTAACGGCGTCGACTTGTCTGGGGCGTCTCATGATCAAGCTGTTGGTATGTTAACTGGGCTGGAAAGATTTGTGAGGTTAGTGGTTGAGCGTGATATGCCATTGAGGGACAGCCCGTCGGCGTCGCCGGGTCCTCAGCAATCGCCGCGATTGTTCGGGTTGCCTAAACCGTACACAGGGTTGTATTCTGCTAATAGTTATATGGCAAACCGTCCTGGTTATTCGAGCTATCGACGCTCTTTGGAATTAGAAAAAAAGGTAGCTCTGAAGTGAGGTTATGTTTTGGACTGTTTGGTTACATTGTGTTTTTTGGGGTTATAGATTGATACATCCAATTCACCATCGCCGAACTCAACTCTCACGAAGCCATCGGCATCGCCATCACCGACACCGGTCACTTTTGTTGAACACGCAAAGACGAACGGTGTCGTCGATCAGAAAGCACCGCCGCCACAGCCGGCGCCGCGTAAAACCCTCCACTCAACGGCATCCAGCAACAACTCGGCGCCGCCTAACGGCACGCATAAAACCGTCACGCCGACGTCCTCACTGGAAGGAGACGATGCTCAGGTACTACCGAAGCCCATCACAAGCGAGGAGTTCCAAGCCATGATCCCAGCCCATTTCCTCAAACCCACTCAAACCGCAAACTCCCACGCGTCCGCGTCCAATGATCACGCGCCCGCCGCGAACAAACGAACGCCGACCCCGACGTCCGAACACACACACAATGTCACTGTCACGATCAGGAAGCCGGAGACGCCGATCGAACTGCCGCCGTCCCCGACCGGACCCGGACGCGTCACGGAGACGATCACCAAGAGTACGTTTACGGAGACGGTCGTGACACGCATCACTGACAATAAGCTCGTCACACCCCTAATCATTGAGGTACGGTGCAAGGATGATGCCCTGAGATTGCGAACGCATTTAACCCAAACGTCAACCATTTGATTCTTGAACTTTTGTTTTCACTTAAACTCTCAAACTTCCAAATGGCTGACCATTTTAACGAAAGAAACAACATGGTTTAGATTGTTTTGTTTTTAGTTCTAGCAATCAACGACAGAGCGCATGCACTGCACGCTTTGCACGGCGCACGCATTTTTCTTATCTTCTCACATGAATCATTTACGGTATCATCAATATCATAAATTTTATTAACGATTTTTTGCGTTATCTTTATACAAATACTACAAACTGTAAAAAAACTGATTTTATGCGTCATTGTGAACAATTTCATTGATTTTTTACAACTTGCAAAGTGAATTACAAAACAAATCAAGGTTAGACAGCACAAAAAGTAGGTTATGTCATTTTTCTACATAGTCATGTGACAGTTGTAAAATTTTACGTTAAAAATCTTAAATAACCGGTATTTTGGGTTACAAAAATGTTTTGTAGGTTAGGATAAATTTTAGGTTATTTTTAGGTTAAAAACCATGGTGATTTGTGTAAAATAACCTTGTAGTCTGGTAACGGTGACGGGAAAGCTTTCTTAACATCATAACCTCATTCTAACACTTTTTAACATTTTCATAATTACGTAATAACCTAATAATTTTTTTAAAATTAAAATAACATAACCTAGTAGCAAGTATTTTGGGGCCTCATCCACAAACAAGCAGCGATTGCGCATCTCTACACACACACAGGTAACGGCCTCCGGGGACACGTTCTTCCGACACAAACGGAGAGTCCCTCTAAGTTCTTCCCCTACTACTCACTCCGCTTCTACACTCTTTTGTTGATGACTCAATTTACGTCGAACATTAACTTGTATTGTATTTTGACACACACGTACAGAAACACACTTGATTTTAGCTCTTATTTTAAGTTAATTATAAGTTTTACATTTATAGGTTATGTTTGTATGCCGACATTTTGACATTACACACACACACACACACACACACACACACACACACACATAGACACAAATCGAGCTTATTGAGGCACTCGTAGCAAGCAATCCCAATGATATTGAAGCTTATTCAAGACTGGGTTTGATAATGCGCGTTTCGCACCCAATAAACTCACGGCTTGGTGGGCCTAACCCACTTTATTTATTGTTTTGTTTTCCTTTATGTTTCAACAGGATGTCATGCTGAGCAAAGCAGGAGGATCGCTTGGATTCAGTATCATTGGTGGGACAGATCATTCCAGTATACCGTTTGGGGTTAAGGAACCTGGGATTTTTATTTCTCATGTAAGACATAACCTTACTTTACCTAACATAACCTTACTTTACTTAATATAACCTCACATTACTCAACATAACCTTGATTATAGATGGTACCAGGTGGTACAGCTGCAAGTTGTGGTAAACTCAGGGTGGGCGATCGTATTCTAAAGGTGAACGGGACTGACGTGACATCTGCGACTCACCAGGAAGCTGTGATGGAATTATTACGTCCTGGAGATCAAATTACATTGACGATAAGACATGATCCGCTTCCTGAAGGTTACCAGGTTAGTTTTACTCTTAATTTTTTCGTTGTTTTCACTTTAAATTGCAACTGCAATTGCACATGCTTTGTTTTCACTTTGCAAGCTTCTCGAGATTGAATATATCGATTCACTAGTAAGTAGAACCAAATTGGTTCTAACCTAACTTTAACTTTAACCTTAAACGTTAAATTGCATGTGTTGAACTTAACCTTAAAACTGAATTTTGGTGATTGAATATAGGCGATGACGATTGTAAAAGAAGAAAACGAAAAACTAGGCATGCACATCAAGGGTGGTCTTCAGGGACAACGCGGAAATCCATTGGAGCGTTCCGACGAGGGCGTGTTTGTGTCCAAGGTGAATTCTGTGGGTGCAGCACGTCGTGATGGTCGCCTAAAAACCGGTATGCGTTTGCTGGAAGTGAACGGCAAGTCGTTGTTGGGAGCAACACACCAGGAAGCTGTGAATACATTGAGGAATTGCGGGGATACCATTCACATGGTGGTGTGTAAAGGTTATGACAAAGCAGAAGTGGATCGAGCTGTAGCTGAAGGGCGGCTAACGCGCGCTGGGTCGGTGAGTAGTCGATCGCAAAGCGTCAGTTCATTGGACATGGCTGACGATGACAGCACGTCAAGGGAAGAAGCCAAAATGAAGAATGAAATTGTTCAATTTGAGAAGGAAGATGCCGAAAAGAGATTAAGATTAGTTGAGGTTGACGAACCCTTAGAGGAGGAGGATGAGAATGTTCTTGTTAGTGTGAACGCGACTACCGAGCCAGAGATGGCGTTAGTTGAGGCGAAACCAACCACACCGGCTGATAAAGTTCTGGATGTGGTGCGAGCGGTGGAGACGTTGGCTCAGAACGAGATTCCTGCCGCGCCCAAATCACCCGGGGGACCAAATAGTGAACTTAAAACCACCACGATTGTGATGAGTAAACACACACTGGCTGCACAACCGACATCTGTGAGTACAATTTTGAATTACAATACTAAAACACCAAATAAAAACATGGTTGCGTTTATAACCTTAAAAATTTAAGGTTATGACAGATTAAGACTAAGAAAAAATGTTTGATTTGACTAATAAATAGCAGCCATGTTTTTTTTTGGTTTTTAGGTTAAGTAGTGTTTGCTTTCTTATATGTTAGTATTGATTGACAGCATAACGCTTTTATAATTTTGATTGTTTCGTGTGTTGTTCACCATTTTTAATTGATTGCAAGCAGTTTTTGTGTTTACATCCATGTTTTAGTGCGCTTTACAGTGTTTTTTTTTGTTTTCGTTTGTTTGTTGTCCCCCCACTCCTTTACAACCAACCATACCAACCGTGCCTGGAAAAAAACAAAAACCCCGAATTATTTGTGTGTGTAGTTAACGCAGAATAATTATTTTTACCAAAACCAAAAATTATTATACGAATTGTGATCATATCGATGTCGTAGATGTCGTTACTATCAGCATGGGTGGATACGTAAACAATGGCATGTTGTATAATCTACACATATTGTTGGATTTCTTTCTTTGTTCTCTGGTGACAAAAAAATGTCTGACACCGTTTGTTGAATTTCAGAGGACAGGAACGGCGCAGCACTAGAACATTTTAACGATACGTACACAACAGCTGTCACACGTCTGATTAATATTTAAACGAATTTTGCCAAAAATTACCATCACTTAACCTATAAATAAATACAATTTTTACTATATACAGCCAACTGTGCGTGGTTGTAACATTGGTTGCATATCATGACAGCGTGAGTGTCCACCATACAAGGTTTTGTCCATGAAATTGTACAATAAGTTATGAATGTGTTAAATTAAATTAAATTAAACGTAATGTAAACAATGTGACGCATTATTGCCGCCATTTTGTTGGGTTTCAATGGCTGGGATAAGTTCACCAAAGCGAGAAATGAGCTTAAGTGTTAAAGTTATTGAAAAAAATGATTTATAATTGTCATATATAAGGGTTAAAACCGGTTACGAGTTGATATATTCTATTGATTGTCATAATTATTGTTATCGACGCCGGAATGGACTGTAAGCAATTATTAATTACTCACTGATTACTCATTACTCACATTTATCTTATCGGAATTATCAGGTTCGACGTTATCGATGAATATACATCGCTTTTGGGTTGATTTGTGAGGTTAGAATTCAATTTCTGGCTTGTGAAATGTTCATAAACAAGTAACTAACCTGAAACAAAATATTTTTGTTGTTTATTTTAATTATTAATTATTAACCTAAAAAAAATTAAGGTTATGAGATTTTATAACATTTTTTTTATTTATTTAGTGTAATGTTGATGATTTTGAGGTTAAAATTTTGATCAAATACTGCCTGGGTTTTGAAAACTAACTACTAGATGTCGCTGATCGCTGAAATTAATTGCGGACATCACAAAATGTTTGAAGCAACTATATAAATGTTTTACTTGTGTACATGTAACTGTTTTACTGTTTTACTCTCGATTGTTATTTGGGAATCAAAAAAAAACAAACATTTATGTGATATACGTATGGTAAATATATTTTTGGTAAAAATAATTATTTTTTATTGTGCGACACTTGATTTCTCTTCATTATCACTGTCACTGTCAAATGTCAAATGTCAGTCATTTTGTTTGGGTAGTGCACCATTCACACACCGTTTATCACGCCAATTGCGCACGCGCGCAACGCCATCCATCATGTGCGCCGCTATCTAGATGTGTTCGTTTTGTTTTCGATTGGTGCGCTTTGCAAAACTGGTGACGGCTAGCCACATCGCTAGAAAGAACACTGTTAGAGTTTCTTGGTTTTTGAAAACGCACATTTTAACGTAAAGCGTGTTTTACCCTTTTACGAACAGGCAAATCCGGATCCGGGGCTGGACCCTAGTAACACACGGATTAAAACGCGTAATTCCGTCGACTTTACACCTAACCTTAAACCTCAAAATCAAAATGTACCTCCAACTACACAAAATCAATATTTATATCAAAAAGATATTAAAACAAAACCTTTTCCTTTTGGTATTAATCAAGTTACTAAACAAACACAACCAGATAAACAAAAACCAGAAGAAGGTAAACCTAAATTAAGACAGAAACCTTTGACAGATGACAAGGAAGCTTTGTTAAAGAGGTTAAGTGACAACGTGGAAGCGAACGAAGCAAAACGGCGGGAATTTTTTGAAGCTGTACAGTTCCCAAGTTCACAGGATACAACACAAAGTGGCGCTCGAAGTTCTAACCTTCAACACGATCAAAACCACACAAAAACTAAAGCTACTACAGTTGTAAGTCCTTCGAGTTATCAAGCTTATAAAGTGATTGAACGTCCATTAAACCCACCGCCGGTTGTACCCAAACCTAAAACTTCACAACAAGATGGCGCTACTGGTTATACTAGTAATACTGGCACCAGACCTAAAACAATTGATTTTAATTTGAGTAATAAAAGTTTAAGACCTACTAGACCACCACCAGCGCCACCTACAGGTAAAAAGTCTTACTTTACGCTACCGGCGACGTTAGCAAAGAATCAAGACACAATAAATGCGAGGTTAGGTGAGCGTGGATCCCAGAATTTGAATAAATTGACCACGGATCAACACCATGAAGTTATCTACGCGAATTTACCGATTAGAAGTGTTCGGGAAGCACCCCCGCCGCCATTACCACCTAAATCACCTCGGAGGGTGTCGTTTGATGATCGCGTCACTACGATCGAACCGTTTTTACAATTACAAACACAAGTGGAGGAAATAGAACCATATTTACCTCCAAAACAGGAATCGCAGCCTATATATATTGTTCCGGATATTGTAGAGCCTAAAATTGAGGTTAAAGTTGACAACCATAACTATAACCAAGAAATTGATACATTACACAAAGCTGAAGTGCAAGTAGAAGATAATTTGGCAGCGACGGCGACAGCTGAACAGGATTTATTGAAGGTGGAAATACCGGATAGTGAATTGGAGAGTTCGATTGAAGTTACCAGAAAATTCCCGAATGAAGACGCCTATTTGGAAGAAGAATTGAAAGATAAATTTCCGTTGTTTGATAAAGAAAGTTTTGAAGATATTAGGTTATGTTCGAGTGCTAGTGATGACAGTTTGAATAAGCCTACTGTGTCGCCATTGTTGAGTCATAAACCTTTGGTTAATGATGTTGAAGTTACCGTACCACTAACGCCACCTATGAATCTGAACTTTGAGGAATTAAAAGTTCAAACGCTTGAAATACAAGAATTGGAAGTGGAACCTTCTTCGCCAACTTCAAGACACGAAATGGCTGACTTGTTCGCTAGAGATTTGGGTTTGGATTCCATGCCAGTGGAGATAGCGCGACGCCATCTTGAAATAAAAGACAAAAAAGAAGAACATAGGTTATCGCAGACTTTGTTGAATTTTATCGCTATCGATGATGATAGTTTGGTGTTTAAGCCATCAAAGTTTTTGGAATTACCAACTGGTCCACCTCCACCTTTACCGGATTCATCCCCGCCCGATTCACCGCCATTACCAAGTGCAATGTTTCCACCACCGATACGAGCGGAAGAGGTTAATATCACTGATAATTCAACTTTTCAACTTCCTCCACCTCCGCCGTCACCCCTACCGTCAGTATTACGGCGTAAGAGTGTGAATTTAGATGTGCCAATACTACTCACTGATGTTAAAAATGTTAAAGTAGCGCCACCTGTTGCTAAGAAGCCGGCGCCGGTGGTTAAACCCCCTAATGTTCCTAGTTTTGATGTGAATCCCAATCCTGTCCAGAAAAAAACCGTCACTTTAAAGCAAACGTGCACGACTGAGACTGATGCACTGGTAAGAAGTAGGCAAGCGAGTGGTGTTGTTGTTGTAAGCGCAAAAACGAGTGCGCGTCTTGTAGAGCCGGTAAGAGTGCGCATGCGCGATAGAACTAACGATGGTGAACAACGGCGAGCAAGCGATACGTTTTTCAAACGCTTTTCTTTGCCAGACAAGAAGGTAATTAGTAAGGAATTTTTGTTTGTGTCGTGTGTGATTTTTTTTATTGAGATTTAATAGTTGAGGTTATGTTGTGGGGTTAAATTACAATTTTTTTTATGTTGATGGTTTGTAGCCGCCACAATCGCCGAATAATAATTACAAAATGTCGGTGAGTGATAAAAAGAAATTCTTCGAGCATGCCATGGAGGAGAGTGTCAAATCATCGCCGAAACCAGGTAATATAACCTCGAATTTGTGAAAGTCAAACATAACCTTATTGTGTTTTTGTTATTTTGCAGATAAAGTATTTAGTTATTTGAGTCCAGATGAAGTTGAACGCATGAAAGCGGAGGAAGAGCGGAAAATTGCGAATTTGTCACCGTCTGATATGGATTCACTTGGAATTTTAGATAATTCTGATGATGAATCAATGGATTCGCAACAATCAAGGTTAGTAGTTTGATTGTTGGATGATTTTTCAACAAAATTGTCTCATAATACCAGTTATTAATATTTTCCAATAAATTGTGGTTTGTTTTAGACCTCATAGCACAATGGGTATTATCCGAACAGCGACTGCTGAGCGTAGAATGAAGGACCGAATGCGAGATGAAGGTCTTTTGACCGACGAAGACGAGCAGCAGCTGTCTCCAGCTGAGGAGCGCGCGCGTAAAGCTGAAAAACGTGCAGCTTGGCGCCAGGCACGGCTGAAATCTTTGGAGCAAGACGCAATGCAAGCTCAGATGGTAATTAAGTCAATGACGGACATGGTGGGCGATCGTGAATTGCCCAAAGATCCTGAGGTAGGTTACAAGTAGTCGGCCATTTTCTTCTCTCCTCTCCGCCATGTTGTTTTGTTTTATTTTATTTAATTTTATTTGTATGTTGTACTTCATACTAAACTTGATTGATGTATTATTTGTGTTTTAATTAATTTAATTTAAACTTGAATTGTTGTTTGACTTTGTTCTGACTTTGAAACATAATTTTTTAACGTTGTATTGTCTTGTTTTGATAAAAACTAACATCTAACTGTTGCGATTGGTTGCTCTGGTTTGGTCATGCGCAGAGTACTAACAGCATTGCATGTGTCCAGCTGCGGCCGTCGTCGGCCGACTTCCCCAAGCTGGCGGTGCGCAGCACCCCGGGCAACACGACGGTGCGCGAGAGCGAGCGGTTGGTGAACGAGACGGTCACCAGGAAGACGGAGGAGTACATCGACGACGCCACCGGCGAGCGGCGGGTGCGCACCGTCGAGTATGTTGAGAAGCTGATCGAGAAAGAGGTAGTATAGAGCCGTGTGCGTGTGCGCATGCGCGACTAAAATGACCCAACAGCATGACACCTACCACCTGCACCTGGTTAGTTTAACACCGAATTTTAGTATTTTTTTGTTGTAATTTCGTTTGGTAGGCAGCACTAAAGTACTATCTGCACCAATTAATCATTACATAGGTTTAAGTCACGCATGCGCTTTAGTTTTTTTTGATTTTTATTCACCGTAGTTTTTTACTTTGGTTTATTTCTACACGAATTCATGTCATGACCACGTGCACTTTATCACATCGGGGGTCTAACCTATAACAATGTCACTAACGCCATCTTGTGTTCATTTTACGCTCAGGTTGAAACACTACAAGAAAAAATCATATCTCTAGAACTGACAAAACCTACAGACACTGCAGATACTTTAGATGTAATTAATGGGAATGGATACGCGACGAAAGAAGACAACGATAATGAGCGGCGTGATGACCTTGAAAATCACGACAATCACAAGAATGAAGAGGAGGACGAGTCGTTGTCAATGTCCGAACCGGCAACGCCTACTATTGATGAACCAACCACTGAAGAGAATAGTCTTGAGTGTATAGATGGCGTGGAGTTGGAGCACGATGAACAACCGATAGGTGGCGCTGCGAACGGCGGACAGGGAAAGAAGAAACGACGCAAGCGCGCCAAGCGGGGAAAGCATTAGTTTTAGATATTATTATTTTTCTTTTGATTTGATTGCGGTTGCATTTAATCAGTTGACATTCCACAAATTCGAACAAACGTGTTGGTGTTTTGTTGCAAGGGTGTGGAAATTTGATGAAAAACAGAGAGACTAAAGTGGTGTTGGGGGTTTTAAATTATTTGTTGTATCGTTAAGTGTACAAAGAAGTATTTTAATTGCTTAATAATTTTGAACGATTTAAACCGTTGAGTTTTCAGTTTATGAGATACTATTAGGCGTAAGTGTAATGAAATTTATGTTGAAATCTATTGTTCCGCGTTTAGTGCTGTTAAATGTAACTGTAACGATGGTTCAACTGTTTTATAAAAATTATTAGGACGTTTATTATATATTGTGCTACAAATAAATATTTAATAGAAAATAACGTCATGGAAATGTGCTTATTTCTCCCCTCTATATTAACCCATTTTAGTTTCTTAGTCAATATCTTTTTATCAGTTTTGCACTGTTATTTGGGTTGCCGACAAGACAGTCCATCCTCATAGGTATTTTATTTGGGCTGATTTGACCTTGAAAGTTCCCTAAATTTCTATTAAAACAAAACAAGTTACATCGTTATTTGGTTACCATGGTAACGAGCCAAAACAAGTTATTTACTTGAACCGTCAACACGTCATTTTATTTCGACAAATCACTCAAAGCAAAGACCAATTTTAACACACAAATAGAAAAGAACTTTAACAACAAAATGACTGAACGATTAATCATTGACCAAACCACATTGGTAAAGTACGACAACCCTCAATTAGTGACGAAACATGATGAAATCGGCAAAGAGTCCGATATACAAACATGCAAAACCAAAGGAGTCGCAGATCCAAAGCACGAAATCGAAGAAGTACTAAATTCAATTTTACCCCCAAAAGAATGGGAAGAGGAAGGTCAACTATGGCGACAACACGTGTCCACTACACCGGCTACACGCCAGGATGTTGTGAACCTGCAGGAACAACTCGATATGCGTTTGCAACAACGCCAAGCACGAGAAACTGGAATTTGTCCAATCAGACGCGAGCTATACACGCAATGCTTCAACGAAGTTATCAGACAAGTGACGATCAACTGTGCTGAACGTGGTTTGTTATTGTTAAGAATCAGGGATGAAATGCGGATGACCATTGAAGCGTTTCAGGTAAATACGTCTTGTGATTCTAATTTATATTGATAAAATTTCATATCATTTGTGTGTTTTAGGCGTTATATTGCAGTAGCATTGCGTTTGGAATGCGTAAAGCACTGCAATCGGAACAGGGAAAAACTGATCTCCAAAAAGATGTTGACGAATTGAAGGATGAACGTACCGATTTAGAGCGGCAGTTGGCTGATTTGAGGCAACGTGCTGAGCAGGCTGATAGACGTGCGGCAGAGTTACGCTTGGCTGAAGAGAAAAAACATGCGGAAGAAATTTCGTTTTTGAAGAAAACTAACCAACAACTTAAGGTATGTTAACATAACCTCTAAATTTAGTGAACTACTGTCCATTTTGTTTGTTTCAGGCCCAACTTGAGGGTATAATCGCACCAAAAAGTAACAAATAATTGAAAGCACACGAGTATACTCCATGAAAATCAAGAGTTTTTATTAAATAATTATTTGTAGTACAATATATTAAAGTTTTTACATTTAAATTCCTCAACATCTATTCCCAACGCTTCTTTTAATTATTTAGCACTGAATTGTTTTTTTGAATCATACAATTTCAACATTGGTGATTAGTTAATTTGAATACTTCACGCTAATTGGTTTTTCCAATCCACGCGCGTTGGAAATACCAAATCGACTGCCGGCACACTGTGGCACACGTACACTAGTCGTCGACGCGCCTTTTGTTAGTATTAGTGCGCCAGTCGCTTGGGTTTTTCTAAATCCACTGCCGGCACACTGTGGCACNTCGACGCGCCTTTTGTTAGTATTAGTGCGCCAGTCGCTTGGGTATTTCTAAATCCACTGCCGGCACACTGTGGCACACGTACAGTAGTCGTCGACGCGCCTTTTATTAGTGTTAGTGCGCCAGTCGCTTGGGTATTTCTAAATCGACTGCCGGCACACTGTGGCACACGTACACTAGTCCTCGACGCGCCTTTTGTTAGTATTAGTGCGCCAATCTAGATATTAACGAAATACTACGAAAAGTTCTCGAAGAGTGTTTTTGCTTATAAATGAACAACAATATGAGCAATATACTTTTCTAGATGTAATTCTTCGCCCTCATTCAGAATCCGTTGAGAAATCATAGAAATATTCACGCGTTTAAAAGATATTAACGAAATACTACACTGCGTTCGCAGACAGCTCGCCAGCGAAAAATTCTCGAAGAGTATTTTTGCTTATAAATGATTAATAATACATCAAATATCCTTTTCAATCATAGACACCGATTTTTGCACTGTTATTTGGACCCGACACCCAATCCACTTAACTATATTAAGGATAATAAGTCACAATACAAAATTCAATTTTCAGTGTTTGAAACGATTGTTTCAGATATTTATAAATGGTGTTGATTTTGTTGCATTTTTGATTAAAATTTTAATATATTTTAGTAGTTAAGCCTACATTTGACAAAACAGCAATAATCATTCTCAAGCTTGGCTTTGATAGCATAATATCAATGTATGACTATCAGCTTACTAAAATTATCATTCAAACAAAACTCGTTTTAATACTAAAAACTTACCGTTAAATGTTATTCGTTTCTGATATTCTTAAATATCAGACAGTGATGACGACTTGTTTGTCTTCTAAACCAATAATTAAAAAAAAAAGATATTGATTTTGATTATACAAACAAAGTGTATTACATTTGCAAGTAAAATCTAATAGGAAATACCAAATTTGTTTCTTGCAAATCTACGAATTGTACAGATTTCCTCTTATCCCACAATGGTCTCATCTTATTCCATGAAGATGGTATATCACTAGAGAAATTCTACACCAATTTTACACAAAAATGTTGGCTTATATATAGTTATAAATTTTTATATAAAATGTTTTAAACAATATCATATATTATTATAAAAGTATTTCCCTCCATTATTTATCTTTTACGAAATTGACCATGATAATAAACCTTATCCTGGAATATTTATTAATAGGAAACACACCAAATATACATATAAAGATAAAGATAATATTCAACGTTATTACAACTATTCACAAAAAAAAACTAAAACTAAACACTTTAAAGTTTGGAAATAATCCAAAAAAATTTGACATAAAAAGACTGTTATCTATGTTACCTTCATATATCATATCAGTAACTCTTCATAAAAAAAGATTTATGTTTCTTGCCACAACCAATTATTCAATCATTGTCAATTATACCAAATATTTCTGTTATTTCCAATTACTTTAAACTAAAAAAATACTTTCAATTCCGATTAAATCGTATAAAACGGAAACTTGCACATGGTGTAAATCAGTTCCTCGCCAAATATTATATTTATTATTATAATGAACGCAAACTTAATAATTTTCGTCGCTCTGTGTATGTTTGTAGACGCAGGTAAGATCATCGTTGAGTAAACCTATAATTTGAAATAAAAAACAATATTTAAAACAATTTTCTGTTCTGTTACCTTACGTGTGTGGCTATGTGGTACACAATTGGATTCTTTGATGGTAAATCACTAAAGAAAGTCAATGTCCATCTAACAGCTTCTATTCTGTTGAATGCCGGTCGTCAACTCGCCGTACGTGCGAGAATCCTTTACTTGTAAGACAGGCGAAAGATTGTATACATAGATGTGAATGCAACCATGGATTTGTCTTTTTGGAACAAAGTTCAGTGAAATGTATGCCGATTGAGGAATGTCCAGAATCTACACGCAAATCATGGCCTGGTTATGGAGGTGAAGAAATGATTTATTCATATATTCACAATCTTCCGGAATTTGATTCTTAGAGTTGTGGTGATGTCAGAATAATATACAATGGTTCCAGATGTTTTGTCATTTTCTAATTGTTTCCTTACCATCTTTATTTTTTAGGAAGTTATAAAAAAAAGTTGGGTAAACACTCCAAATATTTGTAAGCTATGTAAAGTAATATTAGCATTTATTTTAATTATTTTTAATTAATTTCTTGATTAATAATAATCCCTAGTCATAAAATAGGTATATAAGCATCACAAAAGTAGTTAATGTTTGAAATGGCGAGCACATGCATCGTTTTTCTTAAATTTTTTTGTTTTAGTTTGCTTGAGAAGAAATAAATACATTTTCTATATTATAGTTATGCGGAATAAACCAACAGCTTTTATTATCTACCCTTATTTATCATTTAAAAAACAACGTTGTAAAGGTATAACTCTGAACACAGTATCAGAAGATTTATATTACAGAACATATATATATATATATGATCATTACTTACGGAAAACTGTATTGTTTTCAAAAGTAACAAGAGTCATTTATAATTGTTATTGATTGTAAATAACAATCATAAATAAATTATAAGCACAAATTAATAACTGAATTAATAAATAAACATATAACCCACACTAAAACCAACTCCAACGTAGACAAACCCAATAATTATGCATTATTTGTTATTCCAGCAAATAACATAAAGCATTAATAAGGGCTAACTTTTTTTAATGATTTTAATTCATATTAGTGTTGTATGTTTTTCTTTTGATTTCGTTTGTTATGAAACAAGTAAGCTGTGGTTCGGGACTTTGTTATGTTTTCTATGGTGCAAAAATTACATTGGCCATGATAGTTTTGTTTTGTTGTTTACTTCACAAATTGGTAACAAGCATAACAGTCAGTTGTGTTGAAGTGTTAATAGTGTTAAGACGTATTGATTACTCTTAGAAAATGTTTGCCAAACAACAAAAATTGTGAGTAACAATAATTTTTATAGTAAAATTTCTGATGTTTATTTTGAACACTAAGTTTAAAAAATAACAAAACCATGGATTCTACATTGACAAAGTATAAAATACGATGTTGTTTAAGAACATTATTTAGAGCACAATTTTATCTTTTAAATTGGATTTTAACTAATGGGGTTAGACATCGTCGGTGAATAAGATGAGGGTACGGTGATTAATACCTACCTTATGCCTGGTCCACAATCTCGCTAAGTAGCACAAAGTTGGCCAAGTAACGAGAGTGAGGAGGCGATCCTCGTGCTACTTTGACTCGCCTTGCGAGTTTTTTGTCCCGAGTCAAAGAACACGAGGCGAGGTGTCACTCATGGAATTGAGGTGCTCGCGGAGCAAGGCGAGACTTTAGACGCCAGTTCCTCGCCTCGTGCTACTTCGACCAGCAATCTTGCCAAACTTGTTCGCCGAGATTGTAGAGCAGGCATTAGATGGTCAGGTTGCAAAATCTAATGCCTGCTCCACACTCTCGGCGAGCAAATTCGGTAAGCTTGCTCGTCAAAATAGAACGAGGCGAAGAACTGGCGTCTTCACTCTCGCCTTGCTCCGTGAGCACCTCAGTACCATGAGTGACACCAAGCCCCGTTTTCTTTGACTCGGGACAAAAAACCGCCTCTAGAGCCAAGTCGCACGAGGCGAATAAAAATCGCACGAGGCGAGTCGAAGTTCGCCTCCTCACTCTCGTTACTCGGCCAACTTTCTGCTACTTCGCGAGAGTGTGGAGCAGGCATGTGGTTTGTTTTGTTTTAGTTTCTAGAATATTCAAATGATAATAATTTATGTTTGTCTTGCACAAATGTATTTCTAACGTAGCTGTATTTAAGTAAACTTATAGCGATGCCTATATATACATAGTCTAGTAGTATTTGACGTGCGTTGCTACACCCCAATTCGCAGCTTTTAATGCATCTTCTCACTAATGTTCTGTACGATATTGTCGGACGTTGTCGGGAATCAACGGACATTACCGGAGGTGTAAAGAATGATGTCCGGTTATAATGACCAACCAAACATAATCTATTAAAAATGGGTCATAATAAGCGACATGTCAATGTAAGGGAAGTCATTATAGCCGACTTTTTTATAAAGAATTTTATATGAAACCAAACTTTGTAGTGTAATTACGTCATAATAACGCGTCAATGCGTCAATACATTTATTATTTCATTTCGAAAGTAATTCTTAGCCAGTGTTTTGTTTTCATCATCATTCGCATTATTCCAATCTCTAACATGTTTATTAAATCCCTCCAAATTCTCCCATTTAAATCTGTTTAATTTGTCGTCAATTACATTATCAATATTTGTTGGTTCCTATAACAATTGATTGTTCAATGAATTGTATAGGTTTTTTGTTATATTTTACTTACAATTTTATGATGCCAAATAAAGTAATATGTAAATACTATTGCTTTCACTTCTGTATTTCTTTTATTCCAACTTCCTGATTGAATTAAATTTTGAATTTTCTGGTCGCGATTACGTTTTGGCATATCTGGTTCTTGTCCATTCTTATAAGCATAATATATCAAATACCTAAAACAAATTAAATTTTATTTGTGTGGTAAATTATTAATTATACATTACATACAATGCATCTTCTTGAATTTCTCGATTATTTGGAAATTTTATCATTGCACAGACGGCGCATTTCGTAAATATTGGTTGAGTTGAATCTAACTCCTTTACTATCAGATGTATTGCATTTAACATATTTTTTGCTATAATTGGGTCTTCAATCTACAATATGAAGATTATTTAAAATAAATGTTCAGTAACTATTAGCAGTTTTATTTACTTTCTGCAGAACACAATTGCTTATTTTGCTAAGTTTTTCTTGATTTTTAGTGTGTTTAATGCTTCCCAAACAAATCAATGGAAATAATCGAACATATTTAATTAGAATTAAATGTTCATTGAAAAACTTAGTAATTTGGTTTGTAAATAAATTAACCACGTTGGACATCAATGTCTCATCATTTCCAATATGTTTGTAATGATTTTCAAATATTACTCTTAGGGTGCTCCTACAATAATAATAATTATTTACATGATAAACTAAACACAACTCAAACAGGCATACGTTAACCAGTAGTTGAATATCTTATCATTACTTTGGGATGATAATACTAGTATTACTTTGTCTAATAAACATTTGATAACTGCTTCTGGTATATTTTTAATTTCAGAAGTAATTTTATCTATACATTTTTTAAAAATGATGACCCTACTGGGAATATTATTTAAAACCTAAAATTAATCAATTTTTATTAAATTCATATTTAATATTGAAAATCAATTAATACCAAAGTAATAAACGTTTTTATTACTGTATCGGAAGACTGAATAGCAATGTCTAATGGTGATTTCTTGTTATAATTTGTAGTAATGGATAAGTGTGCACATTTGGAATATACTTCTTCTATCATTGCTACATTTCCACTTTGTATCGCATAATGTAAGCAAGTATCCCCAGTCTCCATAGAACTTCTCCATTCAATTTCCTGTTTCTCATCCAAGAATTTTTTTAAATCTTCAACTTGTCCGCTTTGTATAATTTCATGTAATTTGTGATGATTATCAGAATCATTTGACTTGATTTCTAAATAACGATCAGTTGCTCCCTGGTTGATAAGCAATTGTTTAATCTCTTCATGTTGATAATGTACTGCCAAGTATAACGGTGATCTCTCATCATGATCTGAAGAATTTAAGTCAAGGCCACTGCAAATAAGAAAATCTACAGTTTGTAATGCCCCATACTGACATGCAAAGTGCAGAGGTGCAGTAATTAATACTTCTTTTTGTTTACTTTCTGATTCTGCACTGTACATTATATTGTAGATTTTATTGAATACAATCAAATTGTTCGAATGTATTATATAAAAAATAATGTGCCATATGTAACTCGATGTATGTAATTCGAATGAGATTGACATAGTCATCAGTAAATCAACCAATTCAGTTATGTTATATTCTAATAAATTTTCTATTATTAATTGGCTGTTGTTGCTTAAACAAGATTCTATATAGTCTGTAATTTCAGATGTATATTTAGACAAAAAGTGTTTTAGGTTCAAGCTATCATCATCATATGAATTCAAAACACATTTTATTTCCTCCCAGTTAATATTCTTATTAATTAGAACGTACTGTAAGAAATTCTTGAGTTGTATTTGTTTCCACATATATTCCTTATTCTTTATTAAAGCTTTTATTTCATCCTTGTTTCCCGTTGTTAATTGAAATTTGTAATTTTGAGTATGCAGTTCCAATAATTTTTGTTCTAATTCATGGTTTACCTTCCACTCTTTCAATGCATTTTCTAGTGGCAATTTCTTCTTATTGTCATCATTCTGTAAAACATAAAATGTTATTATTATTTAATTGCCTGATTTTGATTCACGTACTGAATTGAGATGCAACATTGCAGTAGCGGTAACAAATACATCCACCCAAATATAATAAGAATCATCATCTAAGTTGTTGAAAGAGGGATGCTTTGCAACAATTTCCAATCCATCTAAAATATTCTTCCAGTTTGATATTGTTGTGAGCATGTTACCAAAAAAAATTATTTTTCTGAAACATATTTTATTAAGATAATATTTAAGATTTTGAGGATTGTTCGTACATTTTTAAGAGGTGTATGTCTGGAGATTCAGATTCTATTTCTGTAAAGTCTTTTAAAGCAATTGACCAATATTCATGTTCATATTCTTCATTTTCAAGACAATTTATTCTGTTTTCAATTTCAGTAAATAAGATTATATTTGTCTTAGGAATACTTTCAAGCTGCATAATGATACATTTGATTTAAATTTTTAAAACCGATTATTATGTACAATATTTATAGCTTACCACTTTTATATAGACTTGCAAGATATTGTCGCCGTTTTCATTTAATTTTCTTTTTTCATAAAGTATGCAGTTTAGAATTAATTTTTCGCATTCTATCATTATTTGGCCATCGCTACTATATGTGTCTATAATTTTTTGCAGTTGTTTCGTAAATTCAGTTTCAGATTCATGCTCTAAGTCAATTTGACTTTGTATGCGATAAGTAAAACTAGTGTATACTTTCCTGAAATTAAAATAATAATTCTATTTTGTTATAACTGTTAAATTACTACATACAGTTTCCAATATTGAACCATTTTGTTGTCGGAGTATACATTCTTTGCAATACAATTGAGCACATCTTGCAATTTGAACCTATTTTCACACATGTACCTATAAAAAACATTTTTGTATATTTCCAGTTTATCCGTACAATATTCCAGAACCTACAGATAAAAATATTTCATTGAAATTTATTTATTCAAACACCAATTAAAATAATTACCAGTTGCAGTATTTTAGTCAGAATGCGCCTATTATTCATATTGAACGCAATATCTACAGGAGTTTGAAACTCATTATCAGTCAATAAAATAAATTGAGGAAATTCATTAAATATGGATTCTATCAACTTAACATTGTAATGTTTGACTGCCACATGTAAAGCATTTTCTCCCGTTATCAAACGACTATGCTCAAGTTCCTGTATTTCACTTTGTAATAATTTCATCATTTCAGTACGCTCCACTACCCTTATCTGTTTGGTAATTTTGTAATCAAAAAATTGTGATTCTAATTGTGCACCAAATAAAGATTGTATTTCAAGAAAAGATAAATTATAAGTTTTAAAAATGTCATCAATACTGATCCAATAAATAGTTTGTGACAGTAATTTGAGAAATTTAACATTGTCAATCAAAATACCGAAACAACATAAAATAAACCAATTGTTACTTGTTAATTTGTCAGGATCTTTCTGATATATCTCTAACATCGTATTTAATTCCTTTGTATAATCAACTTTGTTATAATTTGTTTTGTTGTTAAGTAACGTTTCAAGATGTCTCTCCAATAGAAACTCAGCAATATCTTGGTTTTCATTTGATAAAGCAAGGGCCAATGGCATTCTGGTTTTTTCTCCAATTTTAAGTAAATCTGGATTTGCCTTAAAAACAAATTCGAATAATTGCAAATTATTCTTTCTGTTTTTGCTAGCCAATTGTAGTATGTTCTCTCCCCTTTCGTTACACCAATTAATCCAATCGGGTGAAACGAATTGCAATTGCTTTTTCAATTCACTTAAATCTCCTTCTATGAGTAAGTGTAAAATTTCTTGTTTTTTAATTATACTTCCTATTTCTATTTTATTTATCTGAATTTGCCGATCAATTTTAAGTATGTGTGTTATTTTTTGAATAAATTCCTTTTTGCCACTGTCTATATCCTCAAGAAGTAACTTGGCAACAATTTTTATTGTCATTGCTTCATCAATTTGCAGTAACTCCACTATTGGATCTCCATGTGCCAGATGATTCCTTAGTTGAGTACCACTTAATGTTGGATATTTATCCTTCATCCATCCAAAATTGTTCTTTATTCTTTTTTTTTTTAAATTTTCTATGTTTATCATAACTATGAGTTCCATACCTAGATTATTATTACTGTTTATTAAATTATTCAAAGCACGTTGCATGCTAGAGTTATTCTCTTTTATCTCAATATCCAAAGAAAAATCACATTCTGAAAAGCTGATTTCTTCATTCTCAGCAAATATATTAGACTTCGTTTTTCGATAACTTATTAATTCTGCTATAAATATTGATAGATTGTTGATATTATCATGTATCATATTTATATCATGCATATACACAAACGGTAAACCCTTGAAGTGTGATAATTTATTTCTAATTTGTATCAATTCTGTGAGTTGGTTTTGCTTAATGTTATCAACTATTGTATTCTTCAGCCTTGCTGATAAATTTGGCGTATTGTCTGTGTCTTTCAATAACTCTCCAAAAACTTGCAGAACTCTTAAACTACTAAGAGTATTTTTATTTTTAATTGGTTGTTGCTTCCACATCATAGCATATTTAAGCATTCTATTTAGAATGTACATGTCTCTAATATGCTCATAATCATACTGCAATTGGTTAAATGCTTCAATATTGTTCTTTATGATAGTTTCAAGTTGTTCTGGGCTAGTAAAATTTTCCAATAATGTCAAAAACAAACGCACAACCAACTTTAGATTTTTTAAATCAATAAACATCACTAAAAAGGCACGATTCTCATCATCCACTTCAAAGTATCGGACATATTGTTGTAAATAGAATACAAACTGTTTACGTGGAAAAAGTTTAAATTTATCATCATACATTAATTCATTAGCATTCAGAAGTATTTGTTTTATGTGATACAATAAGATTAAGTTTGTTTTTCCATCCCAATTTGCAATTATGTCTGTTTCACCCTTTATGTAATCAATTAAAATGTTCAAATCCGAAATTGAAATGGCGGTGTCATTTTTCAATGAAGCATAAAATCGTAATCTTAGCAAATAATCATTCAAAAAAGAATTCACTCTGTATGTGGTTGGAATGTCATTAAATACTAAATAACGAGCACACAACGAAAGTACAGAATCTTTGTATTGTTCTTCATAATCTTTGAAAAGCTCGAATATTTTATCAAATTTTTCTTCACGTAGTGCATTGCTTACATTTGTGGCAACATCCAGTTGTTCTAGCGTTAAATCAGGTAAATGAAGAGCAAAATACTGTTTAAGGCTAACAATTATTTCATGGTTAGATTTCTTCGTAGATATCGCATTCGATGTCATCGCAAAGCCGTAATTAAATATATTTGTTGAAAACTCTTAAACATTCCAAAGCACCCTAATTAAAAAATAATAAAATATTAGTTTTTTAATTAAATGTTAAAACTATGTAAACTTACACTTCAACTCAAATTTACACTAGAATTTACACTAGAATCGCATAAACTACTTTTCTCAATGTATTTTCCATGTAGCAAACAGTGATATGTGTAATCTCCTGAAAATATAACATAACATTGTATAATTTGTTTTTTTGTAGCGACTTTTGCTATCACAATATATATTTGATGGTTAAATAAATAGAGCTTTGCTATTGTTACTATAAGTTGTATTATTGATTTAGTATTATTTATCATTAAATCCCTCTCTATATACTATTTAAGTAACCTGGTTTGAACGATTTAAAGTCGATTGTGGGCGAACGGTGCGGAATTGGGT
>JARJDS010000621.1:0-22472 GCA_030264155.1 Atheta pasadenae
TAATTATTTTCGAGGTTTACATTTACCATTTCAACTGAATGCTATAGGCAACTATCAATACACCAATCCTCGCTGCAAAGCAATGACAAGTTACAAGTCACCATGCAAGAAACGTGAAGAAACGTAACGTGAAGTAGAAGTGTTTTATTCAATTGTATGTTTAATTTAAAAATCGCGTAAATTAAATTTAATTATTATTTTATTAATATAATCTGATATTTACAATAACAAAAAAATATTAGTTTATTTGCTGTTCATAATGACGCATGCGCTTTAAAACATGTAATATAGGCAACACAGCATTCACTTCTATACAAAAATATCAATTAATATATAATTTTTTTAAACATCTCCCAAACCAAAATCTGATGACAGATTTGAATTCTACGAATTAAATTACCCCCAAAACAATATATTTCACTATATAATAGTATCAGGATACTGAGAAGACAGCTTGGTCCGCTATATCGCCAGATAGAACACTGTTGAACAGGTTGAACATGACGCACAGACCGTGTAAGAGGTGTAAGAACCGTGACGACCGTAACGACCGTAACTGTTGGGTAGGCAACCAAAATAACAATGCAAACACTGGTTACAAAGATTTCTCCAACCAAAGGCATTAAATTAAATTCTAAAAAGGTCATTTTGCATTGTTTGTAAGTATCTAGAAATGTTTTGAATAAAGTCATTTTTTGGCCAATATTTTTTTTTTTGGAATGTGATATTAGCTAAAGAAAATCAAAAAGCATATAATGTATGCTAATAACCTGAATAATATTGCAATCATTGACGTCAAACTGAAGAAGTAACAAACATTTCTTTGAATCACAACCACATGCACTTAGGTCCCTACTCCTGCGCATCCCCCACTAAGGCATGTTAGTTTGCGCGCAGGACGAGTCTTCCGGCGAGTCTACCTTGGAGGAGACGGCCGAAGATGCTGGAATTCAAACGTTCACCACCGAATAGAACAATACATTTAGCCTGACCTCTCGCGTTGCTGTTCTGTGGCTTTTATATCGGCCTGATGGAGCGCGCGTCTAAGTTTATTTGTTGAGTTACTGTTCCTGTTTGTAATAAAGACGTCGACTTGTAAAGTATTTGGTGTTTCTGAAGAGCTTGGCGACCCACACTACGACGGGGCATATTTTGCTTCGTTACAATATAGTGGATCAAATAAAAACACCGTTTAGTTTTGTCTGGTTTTCATATTATTCACTGTTATTTTAAGAATTTTGACAGATCAATGTATGCAAATAACATAACACCAATATAAAACCAAATAAAATCTACAAATGTGGATATTTTGTGGTGTTTGCAAACATTTTGTAAAGAAAAAGTAATATTTAATAAATTTATTATTATGATAAACTATAACCAAATTTTCAAATCAATCAAAATGGTGCTTGTAATAATTTTAAAATTTAATTTTTTTCATAAATGTAATCAAATGTCTAAGAATACTTACGTTTAAATTATTTTACAGTTTCTAAAAGAAATATTTTTAAATACAAAAAATTGAATAATCAAATGTACCCAAAACTGAAAACAATATATGCAACCCAACTAGCATATTTAAACTTAAAACAAATTAAATCTCAAAAACAAAATGTTTATATGATTCATTATGGATCAATAAAAACTCAATGCACTAAACAAATAAATCAATTTTATTTATAATCAACTCATTAAATAAATAAACAAATTCAAATAAATAAATATAAATAAAACAAACATTCATATAATAAATAACCCTGAAACGAAATAATCCACAATGTCATTCTGAAACTGACAAATATACAAGATAGAAGTTATCGTTATCGTTACATTACTGTATTTTGAGAACATTTAGGTACTTATCGGTATTATTTCTGTTCAATAAACATCATTAACTATTGAAATCAATCAATTGTGAATGTATCGTTAATTGCAAAAAGTGCATTCGTTAGGTACATTCAGTTTCAGTCAGTCGTTTGTTGGTTGGTTTTAAAATTGCATGATTTCATCATTGTTTTGTGTTTACTTTGGCACTAGTTTTTGCTAAATTATTTTACTCGTCAGTCCGCAGTCTAAGTGTAACTAATGTGTAACCGTGTAAAACAAAACATTAACAAAACAAAATAATTATATTCCTAAACAATTCACAGTTCGATTTTTTTTAAATTTTAAATTTAGAAGGCGTTTTTAAATATTAAAATGAAAATAACTTTAAGTTAAGGTAAGGTAAGGTCAGATAACTAAATGTTCTTGTGTTTTTTGTGTGGTACAATTTACTAATCTTCAGATCTTCTTTGGTGTTCGTTACATCGTTTAATGGCTTCGAAAGAGTTCATAAGGGAATTATTCCTGTTTGAAACCGCCATTAACTGCAGCTTCAGTTGTTTCAACGACGTTACGTTTTATCACCTGCCAGTACACTACAAGACGTCCAGTCAACATGAAGAGAAAAACTAACGCCGGTGCTGTTCGTTCGAGTTTATCATCTACCATGTAATGTGAATATACTGCCATTAATGTTAATAGCAGTAAACAAACATTTGCACCGTTTTTAACTTTATCTAAAACAAAACAATAATTAGTAGTTCATATATTCTGACACATTCATAAACATAAAACGTGAAAAGACGTGCTTGCTTGGCCAATGTATGCAACCTGAAGAACACCGTAAGTATGTTTCTTATTTCGATTTAAAATATTTGAACTTCTTAATAAAAAAATTTATTGTTTAGATTTATAACTTTAATTAATTACAAATTATCTATGAGTTATATTTAAATCTCGCCTTGTAATACGTTAAAAGCTTAATTTCCTAGCTTGTTTGCTCATGAAAAGTATTGAGACATCGACACGGCTAAAACACAGCACACTAGATCGCCAACATGGCCACCAACACACAAGCACAAACATTCAAACACATCACGAATTAACGTTTCATTAACTTTAGATTTTATCTAGCTATAAACGCGTAACCAATCCACCGTATTCCCTAAATATAACCGAATGCAATGTCTGTGACGCGTTTTAAAACCGGCGACCGTAACCCATATAAATATAATGTCAATGTTAACATGTGCAAGGACTCCAAACGCCATTAAAACCAATGTGCTTAAAACTAATAACAGTGAATAACAGCAAAGAAAAAATACTTACGATGAGGTACGAACGCCATTGCTAATCCACAAATGATTTCTAATGCGCCCACAGTCCTTCGATACCATTTCGAAGGAACCTTGAAGTCCATCATCTCCGAAAACGGGAACACTTTGGCATATTTTACGTATTCTTTTCGCTAAAAAGTGATAAGGTTTGTATTAGTACCTTGTTATCAATAAAAAGAACATAACCTATTTATTTGGTACGTCAAAAGTTGTTTGGGAAATATTTTTAGGTTATAAATATTTTTGTAGTTTGTATTTATTTGTTTTTGGTGTGACGTTGAATTATATAAATTCCGAACAAAAAAAAGTCGCAAAAAACTAGGTATAATTCAGGCAATTCGCCAAAACGAAAATATCTCGGTGTAATTATTGTGTAATGCCCATTTGCGAGCGTTGGAAACACGAAAATGTGAGCACATGTACGGACACACAAAGGATGATAACATTCGCCAACACTAACTAATGGACGTGTAGTGTTAGATTTAACCAGCAAACAAAAATTGGGTTGTTTCCACATGGTGTATTCGCGACATTGCGACGACGCGTCAGCCTATACCAGACAAACAAAAATAATTTCATACTTTCATACACCCGGCGGAGCAGCCAAAACTTTAGACTCTTATAACTTTGAATTAAACGCAAAAAATTTAATTTAATTTCAATTACAGTATCACAACGTACCAGATCTTTGTGTAAATCCTTGGAAATGTAACTGGACATCTTTAGAAAACCGACGAAAACGAAGAAAATTCCCAAAAGAATCGAGAGTGATTTTAAAACGATGGCCATTTTCGATTAATTGCTTTAATTCACGTTAAGTCACGATTAATACAAATTACAGTTACAATATGTAATTTTATTATTAATTACACGACGTATACTTATGTTATGATCACAATTTTTACTTTAAAACACGTTATTGTGTGTATTAATTCACTATGAATTATTTTTGATAACTTTGTATCTATTAATTATTTGTTACAAATTTCACTAGCAAAAAGCGTCCGCGCTTATCAGTCGACTATCGTTACGTATACATCTTCGGCATTGTTCTTCCGGGTAAGGTCTGCAGAGTGCAAATCGTGCGCGCGCGAGATTCGATCGGATTCGTGCACAATTTGTGCGTTGAAGGAGCTTGTTTGAAGTACCAGCGCGCTGAGGTTTGAAACGCGTTTGGTCGGTAGGTATTTTCGATTTTTGCGTGACCGGAGATGAAGTGCGCGCGCGTTGCGAATGTCGGCGTCGTGGCACAGTGGCGGCGTTGATTTTGGCGAAGACGAGCAAAACGTCGACTGACGACAATGACGTGCTTTTTCAGTGAAAACGAACGGAAGCCGCAACGGCACACACAAAAAATCAATACTGACGCGATTGCGCACTAACTCTTTTTACACCCTTACATAACTTAGTTTTATTATTACACTAAAATTTCTTATGCTTTATTCTTATATGTTTTGTTAAATAATTATTTAATACGTGATTTTTTAATATTAACAATTGTTTTGTGTTTTAACTAATCTGAGTTTTTTTATTTTACAGAAGCGGTCGCCAAACTTTTTCACTTCACTGACCAGTTAATTCATAATTTAAATCCCGCGGACCACTCATAGGATTTTTCAAGTGTTAAATATATTTATAGAAAAAATTGTGATCAAAGCTTCATGATGGGTAAGTATATTCCGCATTTTTCCCAGCAAAAATTTCTCGCGGACCACCACTTTGGCAACCGCTGTTTTACAGTACAAATTACCACAAATTACAGTTCTGAAGCGTTATGTTAGGCAACCCAAGTTACACATAAATTTTTAAATACTTAGTTCACGATTTGCCCACCAGAATTATTACAAAAATTAAATTACTTTTTAAAACCTTTACAAAATATTAATAAAACAACAAAGCTATATTTCTTATATTTATTTACTATTACCAATAATAACAATAACCTTTACATTGATTCAGTAATATTTTGAAAATTTATAATCTTTATAATCAAATCAAAGTTTTATGGCAGGCAACCACACATCCACGTTATTACATTTTCGTCAACCGAGCTTTTGTATGCTTTTACTGCGTTTACTTTCAGTGCTTTAAAGCGTGTTGCAAGTGAGTCACGGATGTGTTGTTTTTACAGGATGCAGGATTAGTCAGGAAAGGAAGGAATGTATTGATATTTCCAGTCAGCGCCGCATGTGCTGTGTGTTTGCATACTAACTCACCAAACTTAATCAATTTATATGTAATAAATCATTAAAACAAACTCCTGAAACATCTACAACCTAATAAAAATTAAAAATGTGTCAATAAATCACGCAAATACAAAGTGAGTTACGTCTGGTTGCGTCCTGCAAAACGATGTCAAGGCCATTTTTTATTCGCACTTTATTTCACTTCCTACAATTTTCTATATTTATATTTTATATTATGTATAAATAAAATTATTATATTTGCACTAAATAAAATAAGATAAACGCACTAAATTGTGTGTTTTACATTTTACAATAGATTTAGGTTATGCACATAAAAAATAAATTTTTGTTATGATTTTTGACTGCTTGACCTAAATTTAATAATAAACATGTTCTGAAGCACTTTACTAACACAAACATTTAATTATAAATTTGATAATAGTTAATATTAATTAAAAACTTGTTTATTAGTTGAAAAATTATTTTAATTTGATAGAATTCTTTTTTTAGTGTTAGAAAAGTTGCATGCGATACAACATAGATCACCGCGCCGACCGCGCCTCAAAACTGCACTAAACTAATTCATAAGTGTTAGATTAGTTGCCTATAGTAAAATTAAGTTGCAATTTAAAATTAAAACACTAAAAACTGTTTTATTCAAAAAATACCAAAGATTATTAATAAATACTTTTAAAAAATTTAAACTTTCCACAAAATTAAGCAAATTATTAATTTATTTACTTACAATGTCTTGAATTTGAAGTTATCAGTCATTATTCATCATACTTTGCATAAGCATCGTGTTATTGAACATTGTAGAATGATATTGACTCATAATCTTAATGTTTACGGAATAAGCCCAGCAACTTTTGAACTTTTCAACGTAAAAACATAATCGCATGATGATATATATCGCGTACAAGTCCTTGGGCAATGCACTTTGACATAAAATCAAGTCCAACAATTCAAAAATGCGAAATAATGTTTCAATCAAACAAAAAAACAAAACTTGCAATGTACGCAAAATTTTCCGTGTTTGTTTAGTAAATTTGGCTGTTTAGATTAAACAAACAATCAAAATCTTAAACAAACACAATAAATTCTTGCGCATTGTATACACAATGTTTAATCACAATTTCATCGCAAACAAATTGAAAGCTTTCAAAGCATATAACATTCTACATTCAAAGCAAGCACGTTCAGTTTGGTGTCGCATCGACAACGTGCGCCACGTGCTGCTGTGTTGAAAAACATTTTCCGTGGCAAAAACGTGCTCGCGTTTTTTCCGTTCGCGGTCGAACACGGTTAGCTGAAAGCGAAAGCTTTCAGTGATTCGGTTTTCAGTCTAGCTGGTGCGCTTTCCACGAGCAGCACTACCTCAAACCACAGCTAAAACACACAAAATAACACAAAGCACGCTTAGTCACTCACGGTTACTTACATTTGTGTCTTTCACAACGTTTTCACAAAGTTTCCACTGAGTTACACTACGTTTTGTTTTTTTACAAAGATCTAATCTTTTATTTCATTAATATTTAAAACAAAGTTTGTGTTTTGTTTCATTTACAAAAAAAACAAGTGAATTATCAACATATAATTTATAACACACAAGAAAGAAGCACAAAGAAGCAAAGAAAAACGAAACAAAACTAAAAATAATAAACAAAACAAAAGAACTAAACAAAACGACGCACACTTGGATCGAATCAATCGTTGTTGAATGTATTCCAAAGTGATTGGAAGTAATTTTTACGACGATTGAAACCAGGTTGTACCAAGTAATTTTTACTTACAATTTTTATTGTTTGTGGTTTTATTCAACCGGAAATTTCCATGACAATTAATTCAAACACGTCAAGGATTGAATAAAAGTCATTATTATCAATTAAATGATTTGAAGTACGGTGATATCACAACAAATCACGATTGATCTTAATGTCAGTGCCAAACGACAAACATCAAACATCAATTTTATTCACTATGAACGCTGGTGACAGTGTAGACATTGGAGACGTTGAAGTGTCGGCGGAACATGCGGCTACCAACTCAAGAAGAATAGAGCGCAAAGCACCGGATGGTGGTTGGGGGTGGTGGGTCGTCTTTGGTTCATTTATGATACACGTTGTCAGTAAGTATTATTTTTACTCACAACCAAAACCTTAACAATCACTCAACTTGTTTTCATTTCTTTCATTTACCTAAATTTTATTGCACAAGTTAGGTTATGTTATTATTTGTCAACATTTTGCTTTGTAATAAATTTTAAAAAGATGAAAGGTTAAATTGAAGAAAAAAAAAAGTTTAGTGAAGTTAAAGTTAAAGTTTAGATCAGCACAACATTTCAAATGTATTTTAAGTTGAATGGCAATTTTTGACATTTTCATAAATAACAGGTAACAACGGGAAAAATCACTAAATTTCTCAATATTAAAAAAAAAAAAGTCTCACAGGGTTTTAAAACGTGTAATAGTTTTATTTTTGTAACTTGTTTGTTGTTTTTTGGTAATTAGCACAAAGTCATGGTTTAAATGTTTCAAAGGTAATTAGAGACATTGGTTAATGCACCGAACATGGCGAGACGTCATTGTTGTGTAGATTGTGTAAGACAGACCACGTGGTTTGCATTTTAAGTATATCGATTTATTTTTAACCCGGAATTGGGACAGGTAAATTTTCATTGAAGCCATTATCAATTTATACAGTTGGTTTAAACATTTAAAGCCAAATCTAACCTCAAATTACAAATAATAAGTTACAATTGTAATTAGAGGTTAAAACAAAATTTGTTTAAGTTTTAAAGTTCTTATCCAAACTACTATTTTAACCTCAAATTTATCGTACTTTTTAATACTCTTGGTTATGTCAAGCATTTATTGGGTCGAATGTCGATTTTTTTATGTTTAAAAAGTCAGGGAAACAAAAGCTAAGTGCTGTTAGAGTAAAGTAAACCAATAAAATAAACACAACAGTCATTTGTCTTGTGGATTATAATTATAACACTTTTGATAGGCAACTCATCGATTTTATTCATTTTCAGTAAAAAAACACAAAATAAATTCATAAAATTTCTAGGTTATATTGAAATCACAATTGAATTTTCTAGGTATTAACAATATGGGTAATAATTACAATTGTTTAGTTGTTTCACTGGTTCACATTTAATAGTTTGTCACACCCAGTTTATTTTAAGAGGTCACAGGTCACATTGGCATTGACCTTTGTCACTATTGTCTACTGCATTGATTTTTGCGTTCAAATGCAATCGACAAAAATCAATCAAGACAAAAGATATCCCGAAGGGGTGCCACAAAAAAGCATTAGATTAATCACAAAGCTAAATTTTATTTGATTAAAAACATAATGTCATTACTGAATGTTATGATGACTAAAATGCTTTGTTTCAAACTTTTCTTCCTTTACACTTTTAAAACAAAACAATATCCAGACTTTATTGTGCGCTTCTTTTGTTATTTTATGTCTCGCCTAATAACTAATAAATATTGAAAGTCAAAACTCACACAGAAAACTCAACATTTACATACAACAAATTTACAACATAAATGGTAAATCGAGAACAACCCGATCATGATCAGCTGTTTCATTTATGTTGTTTCGGTCTAATTGTAAATTTGCCAAGTTGTAGCGTACGCACTTTTTAAAGATGACTTAGTTTAGATTATTTAGAAAATTCAGCGAGTTTCGGTGTTGCATCCATTCGGAAAGGATTGCAACGAGCAAGAAATAGACACGCTCACCTAATTCCTATTTAATTAATTTAAAGACGTTGTCAGTGCAGTCTCGCCAGTTTTAGAATCTCACACACCAACCACAATACTTGCAACTGGCTCGACGCTCGAGTTTAAGTTTGGAGTCACAAATAACGACAAAATGCACATTTTTATTGACATCGCAAAGTGTGTCTAAGAAATTATCTGTTTATACTTTATATTGGCACGCAGCCAACCGGAGCAGGCAGAAATTTGTTTTTTTTTGTTTATTTCTAAAAGCCAGGCCCACTGCCTGCGCCCACTTTTTTTTTCATACAACATGCGACGAATGCGACGAAAATATCGACCGCATCTCGAAACTCGCATGGAATTTATAATTAAATTTACATTTTATTGTTATATACACTAATGTTATTTAATTAATTAATTGCGTGTTTATTTAATATTAATTTAATTATCATTTCGGCTGAAAAGTTAATACACGTGTTTATCACTTGTTTGTAACGTTAAATGAAGCATGAAATTTGTAAAAATTTGACTCACGTTTTTTGGCGTTGAAAACATAACAAACAACATTAAAATTGAAAGACATGCGAGTAATAGTACGTAATGAGTTTTTAAGAGATTGAGAATAAATAATAGAACAGAAATAGAATTTAAATTCAACAAAAATATTTACATTTTTCCAACAAGTAAACTTTGTACACGCGTATTTATTTGCAATATCGACATTTGCTAACAAAATAAACAGAATTTAGATGTAAGCGAGTAAAATTGCAAAAATAATAATTGTGTAAATAATAGATTAAATGATTATCAATATACGGAACAATGTTTAACTTCACAGTTCATAATTTAAGAATTTTGTTTTGGTTTGTAATGAAATTTCGAAATTTCCACCATTTTATTTGCGCATTGTACTGCGCATGTATTAACCATAGGCAACTCCTATTACCATTATAAAAATATGCTGCAATACAAAGTGTGGCATGTAAACTAAACCATTTATAATTGACTTCTGTTTTGTTTTTATTTAATTTAAAAACGACAACACACAAAATATTATAATTATTAATATTTGTGTTTTAACAAATATTTATTACAATATTAATTTTAAATTAATTAATTTAAAAAATATTGACCAACTCTTGTGACGCTTTGTATAACACAGCTTTACCAATGTTAAGTTATGCAACTTTCTTAACGTAAACACAATTTTTCAAACGTTTAGACGTATTTTCAAAAAGTAATTCTAATAAATAATAATAAACAATTTATTTTACAGCTGATGGCATCACATATTCATTTGGAGTATTCTACGATGAATTCCTAACATATTTCAACGAAGGCAAAGGCCCAACAGCATGGATTTTATCAATTTTAGTTGGAGTAACATTCTGTTCAGGTCCAATATCTTCCATCTTAGTAAATCGTTGGGGCTGCCGAATTGTGACCATAGCCGGCTCGATTTTAGCCTCAGTATGCCTTGCTGTAAGCGTATTTGCTAAAAACATAGCAATGCTATATGTAACAATTGGCCTAGGTACTGGATTTGGCTTTGGTTTAATTTACCTACCAGCAATCATCTCAGTATCCACTTATTTTGAAAACAAGAGAAGCTTAGCAACTGGCATTGCTGTATGCGGAAGTGGATTTGGTACTTTTATTTTTGCACCAATTATAACAATCTTGGTAGAAAAATATGGATGGCAAATATCAATGCTATTCACATCAATTATTGTTTTGTCATGTATTATATGGGGTGCATTGTTTCGTCCTTTGGATTTAAATGCAACAGTTAATAGAACTATATCTTTGCATAGTACTGAAGCTAAAATTAATCTACAGATTGGTAGTTATAGTAATTATTATTTGGCAAGTGGGAGTACATCACCTAATAAAATGCAAAGAGCTAAAAGTAGTTCAGAGATGTCTTGTTATGGTGCTATACCAAGTGAAATTGTTAATAGCTCTAGATCTGACAGTGGTGTTTCTACAAGACATAAAAGAATATTAGATCAAAAGAATTTGTTTTTTACAAGAAGTATTACAAATTTGGAAGGTTCAACTGAACCTATTTTGGTAAATAATAGTTTGAAAAGCAATAAATCTTGTTGTGGTGAAACAAAAGATACATTAAAAGAATTAATGGATATGTCATTATTAGCTGATCCGGTTTTTATTGTTTTTTCTATAAGTAATTTCTTAACTTCCATTGGATTTAACGTGCCTTACGTCTATATTGTATCACGAGCTAAAGGTTTAGGAATATCTGGATCTAATGCAAGTTTAATCTTGAGTGTTATTGGCATTGCAAATACTATCGGACGAATTGTATTGGGTTATTTATCAGATAAAGCTTGGGTTAATCGATTGTACGTATACAATTCTTGCCTGACGCTGTGTGGAATTGGTAAGTATTGTAACGTCTGTAGGTTAACAGACACATTTTAATAACAAACAATCAATAAAAACAACTGATTTTAAATTTTAATTTCAGCTACAGCGCTAAGTTGTTTTGCTAACGACTTTACAACTTTAATTGTTTACGCCACAGCTTATGGCTTCCTGATTGGTGCATACGTCGGCCTAACTTCCGTCATCCTTGTCGACCTTTTAGGTTTGAATAAACTCACCAACGCGTTTGGTTTACTGCTTCTCTTCCAAGGCATTGCATCATTGATTGGCCCACCAATCGCTGGTGTCCTTTATGACGTTTTAAAATCATACGATCCCAGTTTTATTCTTGCTGGAGTTATGATTGCTTTAAGTGGACTGATCCTTTTTGTTATTCCTTGTATAGAGCGTCGAAAGAAGAACGCTGTCAATGGTGCACATAGTTTTTTATAAATAATTTTGTGAATGAACAAAGAAAAGCATGATCTTTACTTACGTCAATTTGTTGTTGGGTTTTAATAGTTGATAATTATGATATTAATAATCAATCAATATTTATTTAATAATATTGCTATTTATAGAACGCACAAATAATGTTGTGCGTCAACGTAAGAATAGCAACAGTAAAAATGAATGACAATGGTAATCTCTGATTGTTGTCAATAATAAGTTGTTGATGCATGAACCATATCAAAACCGTCAATTGCTTACTATTGTTTTTTAAATAATTGTTTTTGATAGTGAACTACTACTGATTAATGAAGACTGCAGTATATGTTATACAATCGCGTGACGTTTTTGTTTTCTTATGCAAATCTTTAATGAACCCTAAATTAAAAATGATGTTAATTTTATTCGCTTAATCGAAAAGGCACAAAATTTGAGGGTAGTGTAGTTTAGTATTAAACTAAAACTAATGTAATACAGAGTAGTCTGTTCCAAATGTATTTATTTATTAGATATTTTATATAAAGTGAACTTAATGTAAATAAATAATAATTATAAATCACAATACAAATAAACTTATTTAAAAATTTGCTGTGAATAAACAAACCGAAAATTTGGCATGTTTTGTTTTAGTATATTTGAAGAGCGAAAATTTAATGACCGCGCTCCGTCTCTATGCATCTGAATTGATCTGAGTGTTCGCATAATTGGTGTTGAACGTATTCAATTGTTTGTCAACATTGTTTTCCAACGCACACCTCTATTATTTAAAAATAATCAAATATAAGGTAACAACGTGGTAACAACTAATAATTAATAATTATTTACTGCTTTAATGCTTATAAGAAAAATAATTATCTATATCTATAAAAATGAAAGTATCTATATGCAGGGGTGTGTTGCTAAACTTGTATCAACCGGTTCGCTCTTTTTCGGGTAGGGGGTAACCGAATGTTGGTTTCGGCAGAGACCAGCCGAGACACTACCTATAAGACGGTATAAATTGGAGTGGGGGTAGTAGTATTGGGTGTTAGAACCGGTTCGCACCGCTTTCTTTCATTTCAACAAACGGTTCGGTAATTCCAGAAAAATGTATCAACACACCCCTGTCTATATGTATGTGGGTGGTATGTTCCGTGCAGGCTCCGAAACAGCTAAACCAGAGAGCTAAGTCTATTGTCATTACATGTTCAGAAAGTCTTCCAAATAACCAGGTGGCTGTCGATTGGATCAGGAAAGAAATTACTTCAATTCGTTTTAGCCATTCTAAAAAAACTGGGTAGTGCTCATTGTTTGAATATTACATGTAGTGTAAAACAGTAGACTGTGCCAACCAGCGCCAACGTGCATTTCTGACAGGTGAAGACAATGTCAACAAGCTGAACATTGCTGAACATAAGCTGAATGAGCCGAATACCGTGAAATCTGACGGGTGAAGCAAACAAACACAAGTTAATAGACTCGGTAATGATTAGCAATGATTGGTAATGATCCAAGAATAAGTCATTGGATGTCTTAATATTGAAGTTAAAGACAGGTGTCGCTGTCAATTTACTCAATTGTCAATTCCTTTTTCATGGACGAAGACTGACGAAGCCGCAATAATACACCGAATACCAATGTTTTTCATTTGAATTTAAGAGATTTCTTTGCGTCTTGCATTTGCAAATAACAAGTAACAAAGCTCAAGGACCATCAAGGATAAATGTGGTGGTTAGCTAAATTAAATTTGGAAAGTTCGTGCCAGTTCGTGCTTTAGCTATTGTCAACTGTATTAGACTTGTTCTCGTAACAGTACCTCGATAAATTTGTTTGTATATTACAAACAATGGGGCATATTTTCCCAAAAAACAAAGTAAGAAAAATTGCAATCTATTGGCATTCAATTGATCTGACAATGCGCCCGCATTTTGGCAAGTGCGTAACTGAATGTTCTAATAAACTTGGAAAAAATGTGGTAAAATATAGTGAAAAACAAAAATATTAATTACGGCGTAGCAACGCAATTGGGCGACACTTCTATATTTATTTGTAAGATGTTTTTATGACGTTTGAAATTATTATTTCGTCTAATAAATAATTATTTTTATGTACATTTTACCTAATATGTATTGTATATTATTTTGAAGCCCATTTAGTAAATTATAGTATCAGTTGAATATTTATGAAATTAGATTGTTAGAAAAATTAAAGAGGTGTACAATTTTTTTTTTCAAAAGGCACACTTACAAAAAGTTCGATACTACTGGGTCAAGTGCATCTAGAAGTTTTTCAAATTGTTCATTAAATTTCTCCCCCTTTGAGTATAATAAATTATAAAACCAAAAAATATATAATAAAAAAGTAATTTTAAATTGAATGTATTTCAATTCACATTGACAACTTAACAATTAATATAATTTCTTATATTGCTTCCATTGTATAATAAAATTAAAGAAATATAAACAATTCTTACGTAACTATTATATAATACATACGATATTTTACAAAATATAATCTTTATATGTTTATACAAACTGAAAATTCATAATTTAAAAAAAATACCCAACTAATCAATCATTTTCACAACACCACCACGTCGCCGAGGCCTAGGTCTTCCTCTTCCAACACCCAAAGGCGATGACACAGTAATGCCTTGCACTCCAGCGCCCTCAACAACAGCGGCAACAATATGTTGAGTATTTTCTTTATCAATACCAGTATCGTTGTTACTATTATTACTAGAATCCAAACACTTACTGTCCGAAGAAATACGTAAACTAAGCGAAGCTGCATTCGAATTCGAACCAGAGGACGTGTTTGGTTTATCTTGATCTGGTTGAGGACTCTGCGGTTGAATAATGTGTGTACTATCAACAATCATTGAATTATTTAAATTAAAATGCGAAGATGTACTCTGATACAGATTAATCATAGAGATATTACTACTTGATACTGATGGGGATGGTGCAAGTACATCAAAACTAGATTGTGATTGCCCTATTGGTGTATTGCCAAATAATTCAGTTGCTGAAATTGGAGCTGGTGGTTTTTGTATAAACAAATTTTTTTTCATTATTTCTGTATCAAGTACACCAGTAAAATTTAATTTTTTACTGTTATCTTTAGTAATCTCAATAAGTTCATTGGTTTTAGCTTCCTTAACTTCTTGGTTATTGGTTGTTTTTGTTTCAGTTCTGTTTTCAGGTAAAATTAAATTCGTGGCAACATCTTTAGTTTGCGCTTCGTCAGCTTTTAATTTATCAGTATTTTGTTTAACATTTTGTTGTGGTTTCAGTTTCGTTGAGTTTTCGTCATTTGTTTTTAATTCTTGGGAGTCAGGTAATTCACCTTCTTCTATGGAAGAATTTATCAACTCAATTATAAGTTCAACTTTACCTGTTTTTACTTCTTTTTTACTTTTATGTCTATTTTGATTATCTATTTGTTTATTTTCCGTTTTATGTTGTGAGGTATTATCTTTACTTTTTTGCCCTTTGTCTTGTTTTTCATGACTTGCCTGCTTATTACCAGTGCCCTTAACTGGCTCATTAGGTTTTCCTTTTTGATTATCAGATTCATCAATTTTATTTTCATATTTGTCATTTTTATTATTAAATTTATCTTTTCGGTGTTTATCATCCTCATACCTGGACCTTTTTGTAGTAGGTGATTTCCTATCGTCATTTCTACTTCGTTTTGAGGAACTGGAACCTTTATTTCTATCCATATCCTTCTCTCTATCTGTATCTTTAGATTCTTTTAGTTTTTCTCTTAAATCTTTAGAATCAGTTTGTTTGTTAACATTTTTATTGCTTCTATAATCACTAGCATGTTTTGAATCATGACTTGACTTTCCTCGTGGTGAAACTCTTCTTTTATAACTTTTATTCCTATTGTCTCTACTATCTTTAATATCTTTATTTTCTAGTTTGGGTGAAGTACTTCGGCTTGTATGTCTACTTGAATGACTATCATTCCTAGTACTATCACTTCTTTCACTTTGTTTACTGGAATCTCTTTTGTCAGTTTGTGAATCTCTTCTAAACAAGAAATTATCTAATTGTCTTCGTAGATTATCAATATTCCTGTCTTTACGTTCACATTCTGCTTTTGCTGTGTTGTACAATGATGATATGTTTTGTTCTAAATCTTGTTGTTGTTTCTTCATTGATGATAGAAGTTCATTTAATTTAAGTACTTCAGCTTCAAGTTTTGTTATTTTCAAAGTAAGTTCTTTGTTTATTTCTTGGACCTAAAATATTATTGTGTTGTAATCATCAAAATTTATTATGCAGTTTATTACAATACCTTTGCATATTCCAGGTCAATATCTGGCACAACCTCCAAATCATCGTAGATTGTATCCATTTTAAAGATAATAATTATGTTTAATACACAAAACTAATTAAAGCATCACTTTTCAGCACTTTTCAGTTACACTTTTTTAGGTTATGATGTTTGGCGCAATTTTCGTGTTGTCGAAAAGCGTTAGACGGTTAGACGTTTTTAGACGCAACACACTCAACAAGTGTTAGGTTTAAAAATTTAACATTTGAAGGCGTTTGAACTGTAAAATTATTTTATATATCGAATTATTATCGAAATATACTAAAATATTTTAATATGTAGACAACTTTACTTACACTCACAACTAGTCTCTGCTCACAACCAGACTCACAACTGCTCACAACTGCTCTCAACCATCTCACAACCATCTTACACAACCTACACAAAAGTATTAGAATACTATGCATTTACATTGATTTACATGCGTAGTCATGGAAACCGATGGAAACTATTTAATGGCCTTGACATTTGTTTTTATTTAAATAAAACTTGTAAAATAAGTACATTGTGATTTAAATACAAGTTGATATTATTTATTTTATGAATTAAGTAACGATAACAGTTTGCGTTTTTGTTTTATTCGAGATATAAACTCTTTAAACCTTTTTGTTTGAACTGCGCATGTACAAACTCTACAACAGCGCCATCATAAAGTAAATCTTCACTACTAGTTAATCTTCGTTTGCTATGCCGAGTTTGCATTGGTTGTATGCGGCGTTCAAACTTACAGCGTATTATAGGTATTAAAACGCGCATGTGTGTCGTCGCTGAGCTGGTTCTGCGCTCGCGGGTCAAACAAAAACCAAAGAACTAAAGACCTAAACCTACCATACGCCAGACAGAAACACCAAACTGTGGCTTTTCTACTGCGGCTCGCTCACACAATGCAGCGCGCAACACGCACGGCGCTTGTGTGCGTCGGCACGCTCGTGTATGTACGCGGTGCGGCATAGCGGTTCGGCCGGTGAGTGCGCGGACCGCGCGGATCACGCTCAAGCTGCTAGTCGCTGGTAGCACACTCTCAACTCGCGCGGCGATGACGATGAAGTCGAGCGTTGTTTTTGCGACGCAAAACGTGCACCAGCAGTGCTCATGTTCGTCTCGCTAACGGAACGCGTGTGTATCCTCGCAGAGTGTTAGCGGTGTTTGTTAGCTAGCATTTCGGGCATCTGCCGAAAGGTGTGCGACATGTGACGCGTCCGTGGCTACAACTGCAAGAAGTGACCACACGACGAAGTGCATGATTTAAGTAAGTACGTAGAAAAGTGTAAGAGTTGTGTGCAAGATTCGGCGTCGGCGGTCGCGCGTGATTTTTGCGCCCGCCGCGCGCTTGCTCGCGAACAAGGAAAGATAAACGTTGTGTGCGCACCTCGACCTCGACTGTGGACCAACCCGAGGAAAGACTAAACAAAAAAATCAAATAGTGCATTGATTGTGTGTGTTTGACATAATTCAACAATAAACCTGTGTTTACGCTTGATTTCAATAAAAATCCGTGCCCGGCGTGTGAGTGTAGTGTGAGTGTCCGCGACGCGTGCTAGGTGCATCGCGCGACCAGCGAGAAGAAGTGATACGCGGCGCGCTCTCGCCATCTCGTCTGCATCAACAACTGGTTTCTACCGCACACGGTAGAACCGCGGTGTGCATATACGATTTGAGTTTAATTTTACGGTTTACGCTTTGGATGTTTTCGATTTGCCTTAACGACAAGGGCGAAGGGATTAACTAACAAACAATTGCCTCAACAATCAATGATTGTGTAGGATCTGATCTAACCCAAATCACAAGGTAAATAAAAATAATCTTTCTAACTGATCTAACTAACAAAAACTTGACACTATATTTTTACAATAAGTAAATACATTTGTTTTCTTATCAAAAGCAAACTAAGCAAATAAGGATAACAACTTGATTGTGTTCATATTTTTAAGTATTTGATTAACGTAACACTCAACAGTTGATTGAATTTATTGAATTTGTTTATATAATATGTTTGTACAGCTTTTGTTTATTTATCGTGTTTCGTAAACTGCCGGTAACGGTGTTCGCGTAGTGTCGTGTGTCTCATCCGGGCATTTAAATCTCTAGCAATGACATTGTTACGTAACTCTGGTTGGATTCGTTAGATTCTCACACATCGTGTATAATCGGCGGCGGTCGTTCATTGAACAAACAAACAAACGAAAGCTATTGGTTTGCAACGCACTCTGAAATTCACAAACAATAAAAACAATTGACGTGTTGATTTTTAAGATCAAGACAGCGTTGTGTTTGGATTTTCTGTTTGCAAAAATTGTAAAGTGTCACAGACAATATGAGTTCAACAGTAAGTTACAATTTTTATTATTACTCTCGTTACACTTGTTACTGTTTGTCCTGTTTGTGTTATGTTAGGTTGCGAACTATTCACTGCCACGATGTGAGCAAACCATGCTAACGAATTCACACAGCAATCAAAGCTGTCAGTCTGTTGCGTCTTTCACACAATCGGAACCCGTTCATCGTGAATCATAGAATCGCAATGGCTGCTTTTCAATTTTGCTCTGCTCATTATTTCATTACGCGCGTTTACGCGTTTATTGTACGTCGTTGGCAACTGGATGTCGTTCTCGAAAGTCAAGAGCAAAAGCGTAAATTAGAAAATACGCGGAATATTATTACGAGGAGCTGGTTTGTGGTTATGTTTTGCGGTGTTTTTTTTTCTCCTGCAATCAGGTGAGGTTATAAATTATGTTTTTTATTTATCATAAACGTGCGTGGTTTGTGTGGAGCTAAGAGGAAAGAAACTGCATTGGGAAGTCGACACTGTTGAATGGAGATCGACATGAATGACTTACATTCATCCATCGGGGCCGTTGACTCTTCTTCCGTGTGTTGTGAACATCGACAGTTGCCTTACATAAATGAAACATACAGGGTATTTAATAACAACTATGTTATTTTTGTGAAGCAAAATAAATGCTAGTGTTTTGTTTAGACTTTAAAGAGACAAACAAATAATATGACCTGACAACGTAAAACTAGGCAGATGTCTTCATTTCAATTACATCTTTATTATTCGAGTCTATGCGCACGCGCTAGACGCAAACCTTTCTCATATTTCGTTAGTTGCATGTCAGTAAAAATAAAACAGAATGGGCGCAATGAGGTGTAAAGAAATTATGACTGTTCCGTTGAGTAATGCATCTGATCTACAGAACATTCATAATTTGCGGCCCGATGGCTTTGAAAGCAACCAAATAATTATGCCTTGTCATTCCATGTTTGTGTTTTAGTCTTTTCACTTCCTATTCGTAATATTCTTGCTAAATTTCGTATTGAATTTGGGCTTTTTTGGTTTCTTGTTTTGAAATTCAATGGTCAAGGTTAAAGTCAAATTTCCTTGGACAGTTGGACAAGGTTAAAGGTAAAATAAATTTGCAATATACGCAACTAACTAAAATACTTTATTGTTTAGAATAGTTATACATGTAAATTAAAATTACTTGCATTCCCACCAATCTGTGAATGTGAATAATTTGATTTATTGAAGAGAAATTTTGAAGACAAATATGTGTTTGTAAGTATTTATGTATGGATGAGTGAATCGAGTACGACGTTTTGTAATGGCGTGCAGTCAGTCAGTCAGTTGCGCTCGTTTCCTTCTGTGTCACATGGCGTGCTTATACGCTGGTATTAATTTAATTATTACTAATTTGATAAGCTAGGAGTTACGCTCGGTGGCATGCGGGATGGTAGAACAAATCGAAGGAAACCTTACAGAAGAAACAAGCACATTGTGTTTAAGCACTGTCAACCGAACAACCTCTGAATTCGTGGATTCGACGAAGCAATGCATCATCAGCTTGGCTTGCTGCGTAATCAACATAGCGAAGAAAAACGGCTGTCATTGTTCGAAAGCGTGCTCTAGTTTTTATTTGATTTCATTTCTGTAGCGTTTGGCATTCTGTGGTTGAAGGTTGCTGATTTTAGGTTTCATATTTAGTCATCTTAAATACAGGGTATTTTAACATTATCAAGGATTTTAGTTGGACTTTTTCAGTTGATAATAGAACAAAAGAGTATTTTAGCGTAAGCAAGCACGAAACATAATTAAATACATAGGTACTTGAGCACTGAATAATAATTATTTCTCTTTGCTAGGTTGAGTTTTGTTTAGTTGACCAGAGTAGATTCGAGTTGTGTGAAATAATACGTTTTGCTTTCGAACTGGTGCAGATTGTGTTTGGAATAAAAGCATGCAATTTTGTGATTTGCGATTTGTGATTATGACTTGAAATTATGTGCCTTGTTGTGTTTGAGTTTTGCGTTTAACACAACGTTTTTACTCAATTGGGTTAAATGTGTTATTTTTAGAACAAAAATGTTTTGTTTATTGTGATTTGCACGCAAACTTTTAATTTTTTGTGAAGTTGTTTAATGTTAAAGGTAAAGTTATTTTAACTTGTTTTAATACAAAAAAACTAATTTTTTCGTCGTAAATGAACATTTTTCTTTTAATTTATATCGTGGAGACTGAGTACGGTTGAAACACAAGTTTTTATCGTGCATTGTATTGGATTTAACGTAATCACTAATTTTCTTTTCTTTTATGAATTGCTTGCAAATTAGCTGCAAATATTTTTTCGGGCTGGAACATGGAAAATGGTGAAATTTTCTTTCTATCACTCCATGACCTTTTCAATGTCAATTTAGATATAGCAATTGCTTCCTGCTCTTAATAAGAATTATAACATTCGATAGCTAATGAATAAACTATTTGAAAATTTAATAATTGCATGCTTTTCTCGATCTAGGAAATATAAAACTTTAAGGTTACATTAAGGTTTTAAGGTTAAATTATCAACTTCATACATTTTATTAATTATCCAATAATATTTTACGACTTGCAAAGGCAGAGAAAAATATCATAAACATTTGTTTATAAATATTTAAGTCTTTCGCGATATGTATAAAAAATATTTTTTAGTTAAAAGTTCAGTAAACCAATATAAGTAAACAGTTTGAAACGTACCTACATAAACTTTTCAACTGTCCCCAATGCCAATGCAAATTATTCGTACTATCATATTTTACATATTAGAATTTAAACGTTACAAACTCTCAGTACCTACTGTATCTTTAATCTTTACGATAATAATTGTAAAAATATATGACAAAAGGAGAACCTTCTTCAGGAAAACATAGCGCGCAAAGAGCGATGCAACACTCAAATTTGTGTTTCTACTTGTCCTTCGCGTCCTACACCGCTTCTTTCAACCTTTGTATATGCTCAGTCCTCCCTAAAAAATATAAGTTAGTAAACTATATTTTTATTTTTTTAAAGGAACAGGACATTGATTAAGTTTTTGTTGGTACTGATAATTTATTGAGCACACTATAGTGCAATGTTTAAACAGAGGCAAAAAATTACCATTATCTTTGATAATATGTCATTAAATCTAATTACTTTTTAATGCTCAGTGATTAATGACTGAGATAGATAAGAAATGACCGATTAGTATACATATTAATTTCTACGATAACATTTATTCCAGCTTGGAATATTTTAATGTACATATTAAAATATGTGTCTAACCTAAGAAAAATATGAATAAACTAAAAACAAAGCAACAAATTAAAGACAAAAAAATAATAAAGAAATATTTTTTGAACTTTAGAACCCTGAAAATTGTAGGTGTTAACTCACAACGAGTTTAGAACTTAAATGTCAACAACGTGTTGATCTTATTAAAATTCCGCATAATAAAATTATTAATATTAATTGCGCTCGATTAGTACTCGTTGCTCGCACATCTCGGCGAGCAAATGACTCGACAACGACATGATATGCATTTAGTTATTTCTATCACTATCGGTCTATGGCTAATTGCGCGTTAAACATATTAATCTACATTTTATACTGAGTGTTTCTTTAATTACAAATATTAATATTACAAAATTATGTTATTTGTCTTTTATTACATTAGTGAATAAGATTTAGTCTATAATTTTTGTATTTATTACAACCTCCTGTATAACATATAAATAAAATGTGAACACGAGCCCAGAACACCCATGTGCGCCACATGCAACTGCAACGGTTTTAATGAATCGAACCGATGAATGGAATTAATATGGGTGGGTGGTTCACGGTCTGCATCCAGCATCAGGAGCTAAACGGAGCAGCTGGTGACGATGACGACAACGACCGCCCGTGCTTGATGATGACACACGTTCATTTA
>JARJDS010000633.1:0-13938 GCA_030264155.1 Atheta pasadenae
TTTGGTCATACGTTGAAAAGCAACTCTTTAGCTATAATTGAAAAATTAGAACGTGAGAATTGGATAATATGGTGAGGAGATACAAGCAATTTTCCATAACGTAATCTCAAAAAATCAAAAAATTGTCCATCTTTGAAGACCAAAATAAAATACTTCGGGGATGTTTTGTGTATTAAATTTGGTCATACGTTAACAAAACTTTAACTTTAAAGCACAGCACACTTGATATTGTTTTGTTTCGTTTTGTTTACAACAGTCCACAACAGTCATATTCATACACCGCATACAATCAACAGCGTAACCACAACCTTACAATAATTACAAACAATTTCGTTATATATATTACAACCAACAATAATTTATAAATAGCAATTATAACCGTAAGTCGTAAATTTAGGTTTTGAGTGTTTCTGCGTTTAAATTATTAAATCGCGGTTTGTGATGTCTTTAAGAAATAGTTTGTCGCATCAACAGGACCGTACTAAGCATTAAAAGCTAAAACAACCTACAAGTAAGTACAATTTTATTTACAATCAACCCGTTCTGTATTTTAATGCGTCGAGGTGAGCAGAGGACAAATATTTAAATAAAAAGCTCGTAATTATACACCGCAAAGTCATATGACGTGAAACGTGATTATAAATAACGCGTTATTTTGTAATAAAAAATTAGATTCGTATAACTACAAAATACAAAACTCCGGTTAAAGGGAGTGGACTTGTCGTACGTACTCCCCAACAACTACAAACAAAACCGTGAGTGCAAACTATGGTTCAGTGGTGCAAACCCTTGCTGCATGTGTGTGACTGTAATATTTTTTCCTCTCAGCTTCAGGTAAACACCCACTATCAGATTAATTATTCTATTGCATGTTCGCCTCGCTTTAATATTTCCCACTTGCTTTTACCAGATTGCTTTCGACCTTAATCTTAGAAATAACTGCAGTATTGTTCCATCACCTCGGGGTTAGTAATTTGTTGAATTATAATAAAGCAGAAAAACAACACCGCGAAACTAAAACCAGTGCCCACGCCACACACACACACCCACACAGAAAAACCAGTTATGACGATGTGTAGGTGTGTGTGAGGAGGTAGCGATGGACATACATGTATAGGAAGGCGGGCCAAAACACTTGTTGGTGTTTGTGGTGGTAAAGGGAGCGCGTTATTGTTATGCTTGCGGCGGAAAATTGGTGGCCGGCCCGGCAAAGCCTTGGTACGTATATATACCCGCTCGCGCATTTATACATCCCGCTAATTTCAATCCATTAAAAATAATGAAACCCTCGACGTGCTGGGGGGATTACGCTTCTTTTTCGTTTTATATTCCGCTGGCGCAATATCTAGCGCGGATTCGCGCTGAAGGCGCTCAATTATCTCACAATTAACTTATTAACTTGTGTTCATTACTTATTAAGCAGCTAATTGCTTACTGCAATTAGGTGCTTTTAAATTCGCGCGGCGTGCTGAAAATTTTCTGCGAACGCGTTTCAAACAAAAACGAATGTCGATAATGCTTCGATACGCTGCGACGGCTAATCAATGAATAATTAAAAACAATTGCACGAAAGAATCTCAGTTAGGTCGGCACTAATGAGAAAGTACAGCTTTTAATATAAGTAACGAGAAGCTAAGTAAGCTGCTAGGCGTTTTTAAACCTTTATGGCGCTACCTACCAACGCTAGTTCATAATGGATCGAAATTCTAGTGAATAGTTAATGATTTGGAGCTGTTACTGTCTTACTTAAATATTGAACGATCAAATCAGCACTGTCGTTGCTTCGATATTCTGCAGAATGTTACCGCTATTTTTTTACATAGATAATTAACCGTTTCATGGGTAAACTGACAGATATTTCCATGACAAACACACAAAACAAAATCATGTAATGTAACGTCGATTCATTTTAAATCAAAAGTGCTGCGATAAACAAAACTTTTTTTGTTTTTTGTTAGTAATAGTAGCTAGAATCTAGACAACATTGTATAGATCGTAGAATGAAATAATTGATTAAATATAAGCATGACTCAGTGCGGTGTGCTCTGTTGCAATTTATTTCCTCGGCGCTGCACCCAGATAATTGCACTTCTTGTCCGTAACATTGAACCGTCGATTAAAAATTGCGCCCGTTCACATTTAGAAACTTGTTCGATGTTTTCACAATGCGAGAAAAATAAAAATCCATTAGATTAGCATCTAAACGCTGATTTATAATCGTGTAGCGTGCAGTCGTATGTTTAGTGGTGCTTAAGTTAGGTTAGGTTGAGATGTGTCATGGCGGGCTACATTACAAGTGCATTTTATTCGCGTAAGAAGCGTTCCTGTCGTCTAGTTGCTTTATAAGCTGGATTTTACGTTGCATTTTTTGTGGTTAACTTTATATCCGACTAGATTGCTTTGATCCCATTGATTCGTTGCAAGGAGAAACGCATATGCCATAATAATGGATTAAGATGTTGCGACAAGACAACAGCTCAATTCCTTCTGGATTCATTCGACGATTGTCGCTTGTAACATATTTTAGAGAGCGCGCACTATCTATCGATCTGCCTACTCTTCGCCGACCGTAAGTTTTCGTCCATCGGCGCTCTTCATCTCTGTGTGTTTACTGCACATTATGTCGCATACTTGTTGGTCTTCGATCTGTTCGATTTGGTCGATACTAGTCGACCTATTCCGTATTCCCTTCCGACTTTTGCTCTCTGGTGCACGTTTAAGACATGCAGTTTTTCCCGTAACCTCCTTTATAATGCAAAGCACAGGGCTTTAGTTTTCCCCACGGTTTTAAAATTCAGCACGTGCACGAAACTGAACAAGACCACCACTGGTGAGTGTTGGTATATTTGCAGCTACAAATGTGATAATGTACCACGTGGTAAAGTCACAACGTTAATGTTAAAATGTTTCAAAATAAAATTGTTGTGTAAATATTTGAAGGATTTTTTTGCTTGGAGTTCAAAATTCAAAATAAATTTGATAGTACCGTGTTAAATGCTGTCAGGATCGTTAAAGTTTTAAAATTAATGACTGTCGGCATACGTGTAGGTGATTATTCCGAACCCCTAAACTCGGATGGTTGGGGATGATGTGGTAATTTTGTTAAGCAAATCGGGTGCGTGTTGCGTTGCGCTTTTGTGAAGAGTTGCAGGTCGGTGCATTAAAAGCGACACTGAACTGCAACCTTGTATCCTGCAAATTTCCCGACACATATTACGGATAATAGATGTTTCAGTTAACGGCATATTTGTTCGATCGCCCGCCGACTCCTTGGCTCGTGCTTCAACGCGTCGAGGCGCTCGTGCTTGCTACGAGGAATTCATAAGCTCCATAAGCTGCCGCCGCGTTGCCTTCGAGGCTTAGCAACTATTAAATCCTTTTATGATTTTCGCAACGTCACAGCGACGGATTTAATCAGCGCGTTTTGGGGGGCGGCGAATAAGACGGTCGCCTTCTCAATGGCGCACATCCTTTCGCAGACCCTCGTTAAAGCGTCAACGCGCTCCTTCCTTTTTTCGACAACAAACTTTTCTTATAATGTAATTCCTGATAATTTCGTCTTTAGTATCTGCTTACTTGTTAAAAGTTTTTTTCTGGTTTCAGGGCGCAAAGATAAAGTACGATTTATATCCTTGAGTAATACAAGCCGCAAATTAAACTTTTTTTTTCACTCTGCAGTGGAGCACACAATTTTCGCCATTATGCGAGCGAGTCAAGGGTTGGCGAGTTCTAGTCAGTGTTAAGTAAAGTTAACTAATCGTTGAGACAAGACGAGGCGGAGAGTAAAGAAAGAAAGTGTTATGGAAATATTTTAAAGTTGGGCCAGCAAAAACTATGTGATAAATGTTCAAGCATAAAGGCCTCGGTGCCTTGAAGCGTGTACCTTCGAACCGAAACACGTCCAAACATTGGGCTGCGGATTAAAAGGACTCTCCTGCGCGCAAGAAAGCCGGAGATAGAAAATGGCTTTACAAATAAGTTGTAAGTACTTCTCCTCGGCGGAGGAGCGCACAAAAGCAGATATAGTGCCGGCATTAAATCTTTTAGTGGATCCCTCGTTATGTTAGGTTAGAATAGCATCGGCTACGTTTGGTTCGTTCCTCGGGTTGTCTCTTCGTCTGGCGCTCCACCACCAAAGATACACTCACCCACACAGCTGCGGGCAGAGTAATGTCACTCGGGCAGTGACATTCACATGGTGGGCACATTGGGATGGTCACATTCAATTGCTCACGTTTCATGCACGTTTCCCGTCGTTAATTTTTACTACTCGCAGCAATTACTGGGATGTGTTCGGTGCATTCGTACGTTTGCGATGCGGCCATGGCCAGATAGTCGGTCGACTTATTTGTTATGTTGATGCCCAACAATGGCCAGTGCCAGAACCGCTAGGACATTATCGGGGCTAAATTATACACTAATAATGGCCGACGTGTGTGTTGGTGTACTTTTGCACGCTGCGGCCACAAAAAGCTTTGCCGAAACAACACGATAACGACTAGTCGAAACGCTAGCATCAACGTCCAAGTGGACTCTAACGTCGAATAAAACGGAAAAAGCATAAAATGCAAAACGGGCGATTAGTTAAAAAGCTCTAAATTAAATGCAATTGGTGTATTTAACAATCCGGAAATCAATAAAACCTGATGTCGCCTACGTGCTTCCAGTGGCAATGTGGATCCACATCAATTTTGTTTTCTCTATTTAACTTATGTGGGTAATTTTTATTTCTTGCATTCTTTTAATGAACTTCAGACATGTGGCGAAAACATTTTGGATCAACAACTAAACTAAAACCATAGTCGTACTTTTAGCCCGAGATGGAATATTCTCACGTTAGGTCTAGTTGCTTTGTTTCACATCAAGATAGCAACATAGATAGATGTTAATGTTTTTGGACGATTATCCTTTGGCCTCACTTGGACTCGCCCAGCCACGATCGTGCCGAGTGACTACTGTTGTTGGGAATGATCTTGAACATTTGGCGAATGACTAAATGGCGATGCTTGCCGAGCAAGACGAAATGCACTGAAACAATAACGGTACCCATGCCATCGTCGCTGCTGGCCAAGTACGCACTCGGCGCATACTGCAGGAAGATATAAATGTTATTTATACCTAACTAGTTATCATTACAATACTCCTACATCTTTAAACACTGATTCACTTCTCACATTACGAGGTGAAATTTACGAGCGCCGGCCAGCTGCAGCTTCAACTCCAACTCCAACTACCGAACACTTACTCGTATACTTGCAGCAAGCGCAATATCAATTGAGCTTTATCCAGAGGCGCACTTAATACAATGTTTAACCTCTCATCCACACATCTTAAGATTCACCATTTATAGCTTTTCGAGAAAAGTTCTTATCGAATTTGTAACATCAAATAGTCCATTATTTTCATAGAAATACAATTAGCCGATTTGATACCAGATTCGAGCGTGGTATATATCAATGATATGGGTCTCACCTACAATCCGTTGCGCAGAATCGAGCGCAGAATGCACGCCTCGGAGAGAATTGTTATAAATTTGTGGGAGTCGTGGCGAATCCATTGACTATAGGCACGGACACATCCGTAGGACGGGCACAGCCAAGTCGATCGTAATGATTACGAGTAAAATATATGTATTTCGAGGTGTAAAATGTGAAATGTCTGCTGGTCGGCTAAGACTATGAATTCGTAAAATTCTCGACTTGGCTCTACTCTGTAATTAGATTTTTATAAGGCACGTAACACGTGAGTGAGTGCGACACTTAAAATATATTACGATGCGAAATGGCTGTAGGGTGCGTTTGCATGCATATTCCTATTACACTTTTATTCAGTTAGACGCATGCAAATGCCCGAGAATAGATATTATGCGATATTATATAGAAAATGGCACATTAAAAATCATCTTTGTGAAATTATCATCTTCACGCTTCAACAATCCACTCAGATATGATTTGAATTAATTATTATTATTATTTTATGTTTTAAATGTTCTTTAACTTACTTTGCCTTCCAGATGTTAAACTTTACAAAAAAAACCTTAACAACTTAACAACCTTTCAATTGTTCTTCAAGTTTTTTGAATCCTATCTATATAAATTTACAAAACAAAATATCTGGTGCAATAAAAATTGAAATTAATAATTGAAAACGTCGATTCGCTTCGCTATAAAATGTATTGTTCCAGTCCGGTTCAATTTGTAAACGCTAATAAATTATTCAGAGTCAAATTTATTTAATGAAACTTCCCACGAAAGCATTCCGATTGAGTGTAATTTATAGAAATAGAATATTTTGTAAAAATGAATATTACACTGCAATATAAATATTCGTGTGCATACGTAACACAACTACGATTAGTGCCGCATTAGTCATAGACTTTGTTTTATAAATATTCTATCGATAATAAGAACTACTTCAAATAAAGAGTTCCCTTTTCTTGCAATTACACTTCACTAGTTTACAATTTAACAATTTCATAAATATAGAGACTTTTATAGCAAGTACATAATGTAGTGAATGTGCCGCCATTAATAAATGATAATAAACGTTGAATATATAATACATATTTCATTATGATGTATAAATTATTCATGTTTGTTGTGACTTGTGTGTGACGTTAGTTGCGTTCAAAAATAAAGAATAAAAATAATGAAGAAAAAAATTACATTTTCTTTACTGGACGAGAATTTTATTTAATTTTATATTTATGCCGACATCTTTACGATATGCAAATTAATTTAAATGGATATTAACATATTAAATATCTAATTCACTCATAGTTTTATTCAAAACATTTAATTTTATTTTAATAATTAACATCAAAGTGAATTTTACAATTGTACTTAGTGTTGTAATTATTAATACTTTGAATAATAATTACGTTGTGATTGCACAACAAAAACCCAGCTGGATACAATGTAAATAAATTCAAAGTCGATCAAAATATTAAGCTTTTTTTAACTGGATTTTATCATAATGACTTTGTAATGACAAGGGTCGTGTTACATTACTGGTACTACACAATTCAATTTCCGCACAACAGTGCGGCGGCGGCGGCTCGGCTGTTCTTGCGCTAATTCACCGGTCTGCATATGTACGATTTGCTGATTTCATTTCGGTTTTAATTTAATTTCGATACCCTATAAGGAAATTCTGATTGGATTGATTTTGTCGGTCTAATTGGATTACACGTGTAATCGTATTTAAATCTTGCTATTTGTGCTGTGCTCCGGTACAAAATGCATAAACGTAGATGCGCGTCGCATTGTTTTTGCTTTGCTTTGGCTGTATTTAAAAGGATTTAATCGTATGCCTGGGTTCTTTCACGTCCAACGGCTCGCTACTTCGCGAGGAGAGCGTTGTGCAAGCAATGTTTTTATACTGTCGGCAGGCAGCGCACCGTTAATTAAAAAAATTCAATCCGACACTATCCCCCCATAACAAGATGATGTTTGTGTTTATATGGAAATGTTTCACATGCGCGATTGTGTGCAAGCAAGCTCAGTAGAAGTGTACAAGCAAGTACAGCGCAATTGCTCCTTGTGTGTCAGGATTATCTGTACAATTGCTGGGAAGGAAGGAGGCAGCGTACAAGGCTTCTTAATGAACAACCATGTCAGATAGACGAGGGTTTTCTAACCTTATTAGAAAACTTCGACCAGGTTGTACCAATAGCGCCATCTATTGAGTAATAGTACAGATGTGTATTAAAATTACAATTATAATTGCAACTCAACAAAAAACAACTCGTTTGAGTGTATGCAGGTCTACAACCTGCGTAAAACCAATCTACCCGTCGTCGGTTAAGAAACGCATTATGAACAGAACCAAAGTCGTTAATCTTAATTCATCAAAACGCCGTAAAGAGGCGAGTTTATCTATTTTTAAAGCGCACCACGTATCAACTAATATGCGCCTCAACTGCACATCAACATCGTGCCTAATATACAAATTAACAACGAATTCCAGCAACTGAATAAATACGTTATCCCATCAACGGATCCAAACGCGTCTTCAAACCCCAAAAACTGACTAATGACGCGAACCGTTTTTGACGGATACATATTCATCTTTTCAATCTTCTCCTGCTGCACCAACATGAAGATGAACTATCGGAGTCAGGCAACCAACGAAATTATGTGTCATTGAAATTAAATCACCCACCATTACGGTAGACATATAAATTGTTAGACATTTATTATCTTGAATTTCCGAAAAAAGCACAACAAAGCAGAAAAAACGCAATTGAAAAGTTTGAAATGTAAAAAATTCAACACAATTTGCACAAAACGCAACGTTTTATACTGGAGCACGCCCTGGATAGCTTTAGTTGAAACATTTCAAATAAATTATATTTTTTCTGCCGTTGCAGTTGCAGTCGCAGTTCTTGCGCTCTCGGCCGTTGAGTTATAGAATTTCGTGAGGCGTGCGGTGAATATGCAGTTGGTTTTATGTTTTCGCTCGTAAAAGTGCGTTCTTAATTTTAATTAGCGACTAGCGGACTCTACGAAGGGGTTTTTTCATTATCCTCCGAAAACTGCACTTGCCGTGTGGCATCTTTTAAGCGCTAATTGGGACTCGAGTTCAATACATCACTCACGCCCGCCAGCGCCAACGCCAACCGTAATGAGACGCCATCAAATCATCGCGCAGCCGAAATAAAAAGCCCGAAATATTATTTATAATTGAACGCCGCCGCAGCCGACAAAAAAGGGGGTGCTGGTTTTGACGCCCCTAATTTTTACTCGTAAAATATGAAAACCAGTGTGGTAGGGTCAATGCGCATCATCCCGAAATAACACAACGTACTTTTTGCTTCTTTATCATGGGAACCTATTCAGTGAGCGTCGAAAAAATATATAACAAGTAAAACTTTTCAGGCGTGCCGAGCAATAAAACAGAAAATTGATGATATCTCTATACGCGTTTATTTTTTTAGGTGTTACGTGACTTCGATACTCACCGATGTCAGGTTTGTGTTATATTGTTGCACAACTGCTCCAGCTCTGTATAACGCTGAACGTTTTCAATTTGTCTTCAAAACTTGTCGAAAACATAACGAAAACTTTCGAATATGAATATGCACTTTCTATGTTCAGTGCTGCGCTGGGAAGCATTTTAAAAGGTTCCCCGTCCGCCGATATAATTACAAAATTTCCAACAAACGTAAAACTAAAAGTTGCCGTGATTAACATAAAGAGATGCGGAACGCGCGAGCTTAGGAATCGGCGAATAACGACGGGAATAACTGGAGAATTCGTTTCCAACAACTTCGACGATGCTCTCTGCACTAACCGGTAGTGGCACTTAAACAGAATTCAGTCGTTTCCCGAAACTCGACTCTCCTCCACGGATAAAATAACTAGCTAATTGTGCCACCTAATGTTTGCTAGCTGTGACGCTGACGGCGAATTGCTAATTACAATAAATATTATTTAGTGTACTTATTCTCGCTGAAAATTCACTTCCGAGTTATCAGACCGGTCAGAATTTCTCTTCCTTGTTTTCTTCGAAAGGATTTCAGTTCAGATCAGCTACCAGTTACAAGCCCTCAGGTCTCAGGTACTCTCCCTCATCATTATAAACGCAGTTAATTTACTTTATTCATTTTAATTAGAGAATTTTTTGTTTCCGACGGATAAATCTGACGCTTGTTTTGACTCCGTCAGAGTGCAATTAGAACTAATTGATGCATACAGATATTCGCAAAACAAACATGCACTACGGGTATGTCCACAAAGATTTTTATTTTCTGTTTGCTCATATCGCATGATGTGAGTCGTAAGCACTCGTCTCTAACGAGCTTTTCAAACTGATTCTCGGCAATTTTCATATCAAAGAGAATTTGTAACTTGCGATCAAAGCTTCCAAGATGTATTATAACGATTACACTTTTCATATTTATTTGCATAATGTATTATGATGTACTTTACTTGACTCATATGTTGGGAGCAGAATGTTGGCATTTCTAAATCCCTAGACGCATCAACAGTTTTGTAGTTTTTGTGTCTGTGTCATGCATCATTTTTTAAATTTTAAACAAAGTGCATCACTTAACTTTAGTATGTATTGTTTTTTGAAGAGATATGCTAATTGCTTCTAATGGGCTGCAACTGTGTGTTCACTTAGTTGGTTGGTTGAACCCGAAGTAAGTTTGGGGTACTAATTTTAATTTTCCTTTCAGAGATTCAGGTTTAGTAGATACCTTGCTGAGAAGTAAAGTTGATTCAGCGATGAGTCAGTGTCAGCCGAACGAGGTCAACAATTACACGTGCGCGCGACGTAGAATTCTGGTTCGAAACACGTGCAACCCGAAAAAGCTTGAAACCACCTCGAAAAGGGAGTCATGTGTAAAATATGCGCACGGTATAACTGCGAACATTAATATCGCGCTTTAACAAACCTGTTCAGGTGGGACTCGATCGGTTCTATACTTTGTACCCCACGTGTCGTGTCGTGTTGCACGCATAGAAGACACGCAGGCAATGCGCACAAAAGAGGATTTTTCGCATAGTCGTGAAATGCATGAGAAGACCTAATGTCGATGTCGACGTCGTGCTTTAGGGAAAATCGCACAAGATCGACGACGACGAGTTTCCCACTTTACAAGTTTCATATCTTTGAAATCCAGCGCGGCACGAATAGCCCTCACGAGCGTGTCTGGCGAAGTGTGTGTTGGCTATATTGAAAATAGATTATTATAAAAGTGTCACTCTCGTCGTCATGCAGCGCCAACGACGAAATAGTTTACACTCTATAACATTGTATGGATGCGAAATATATAGCAAATCTTATTTCCACCCGAACACCTCGCTCACAATGAGACTCCAACGCGATCTGCTACAATGCGCGATCCAATTCGCATATAAACTCGCTGCTGCGATATTTCATGCGCAAGAATTTAAGGATTTTGTATTGGAAATTATTTTAATAAAATGTACGCGTTTCAAATTGCACCATTGTGTGCTCTTATGTAATATACAGTTCAGTTTACTAGGAAGCAAATGCGCAACTGGATGTGACGCGTACAACAATTGCCAAGTCATAATAAATGTATTACCTATCGCTCTGTCATATATGGCAACATGTTATTCTGGTACGTACATAAGCAAATTGAAATTTGTAGTTTTGTTGTGACTTTTACAAAATTGGAGTTTGCTTATTTTCATATTGTAATCCATGTTTGGTCTGTGAATATAATAAGGGTTGGTTTTGTGGAAACCAATTAATCCATTTGCATTGACATATAAATGGTGTGTGTTATCCTGAAATGGAAACAAACAAATGATTGTTTTTTATTAAAAAAAACGCATTTACATAAAAATTTTTTGTTCGTTCAAGGGATAATGTATATAAATATATCCGTGTAGGTTATGCGGATCATTTATCCCCTGCTTCGACAAAGAAATATTTCCGATATTTCTGACAGAAGAAATAGAAAAATAAACGACACTCAGATACGAATCTGTCTCATAATTTGTCATTAATTCACTTCTTTTGTTTGTTTTTGCAGATATTAAAAACAAGAAGCGACCCTCTTTTAGTTGACATTCGGACATAAATCTTGCCGCACAATAAATATCTGTAAGTGGACGACAAACACAATACAAGAGACAACGCCGACTGACGACGAGAGTTGAGCAGTGCAGACCAGCAGCGCCTTTACTCTTCTCGACAATAAGGACTAGGCGCGCGTGTGATAAAGAAGAGGACACCGATGCCGACGTTGGCTGCGACGCTGAAGAGGACTTATCGGAAACGGCCGGGGCGTTCGAACCTAGGCAGGCAAGCACATCTTCCGTTCGCGCGTCGCCTATCCACATCCGTCTAGCATGCAGCTTGGCGAGAGGCGGCTCAATGCACAGAAACCGGCGGCACGATCTCGGAGTCGAACAAAACCCGGAGAAACGGTAACACGATGTCTGGCGTGCCGCGGAAAAAAGCGCGCAATTTATCAAAGTCTTTCGGGGGTATTCGTGTATAGGTACCCAGAAACTGATTAAAAAATATCTTATTTAAATACAAGCGCACATCTTTCCTGCAACTTCTGCGTCTCCGCTGTTGATGATTAATCGCGACGGGGATATAGTTCGCCATACATTCATGCCGGAGGCATCTTCAAGTGGAGAGCACACAGAGAGATTTATGCCTAATATTCTTAAAACCCGGGCATCAAAAATTGGACGTTGGATGCTTTTTTTCTCAGCGGAAAAAATATTCTCACTCGACTATTTAAGAATCGATCGTCTTTGGATGGCTATATCGTTTTTACAGCCACACTAGGTAGTGGCACAGCACACACGCCTCACGCGCATCGTTTTTTTCCTCGTATAATTTGGGTTTGATCGAATATTCGATCATCGTAATAGTTTTTTACGATCGACTCCGTGCGGTCCGCACGCCAAGCGAACCTTCTACTTTTTCGATCAAATACTATCGTTCTCATACATACGTACCTATAGGTATGGATCGTCTGCGTTGCTCGCCTTTTGGTTTCACACCCGACTAGTTCGAGCTGGCATACCAGGCCTGACGGCGGCGGTAACGCGCCGGGGGTTGAAAAGCCAGTCGAGCATTTCGTGGAGCTCTGGGAGCGTTTTGCATTGACCGATGAGCTTCGGACGGAATGGCCTAGGTCCGGAGGCGAGGCGTTTTGGACGACACCGTCCGTGCCTATTTAATGACGATAATCAAATACAATAGAACCTTTCACTCCCATACACACTCGCGCCCCACAACGCACTCACGCACACCAGCGGCACGCGTACGAACGCTGGCCTGATATAAATCAATCGTTAGGATATAAATGCGATTGATTCGATGCGAAGGGGTGCGAATGCAGATGCGTTCGGCTCCGTTGCTCGGTGGTCGCACGAGCGTGAATTATAGTGCCGTAATGGAATAGTGAGAACGCGTTTTATTTGTTCGCGCTGATGTACTTTACTCACACGTTGCCTACGCATTCACCACTTGTTATATATAAATAGGGTGTTTGTAGTAAACACGCAAACAAGTTCAATAAAAATTAACAAAAACCGATTTAGTTTTAAAGCCATAGCAATTACTTTAATTCAATTAGTAATCAAAATAATATCACATAAAAAAGTGTACTACAACACTCTGTATATTGACAATTTAACTACTTAACAAATAATTCCTAACCTCAAATTTGCTGGCGTTAATTTCAGCACGTTATCAAATATCAAACATCGGACGCGTAACGATATCAAGCTATATCGAAGCGTGTTAGCTGTTCTAGCAATACGAGGAAACCACACAAGGACGATGAGTTACATTCATCCCCTTTCTCGGAACGCTGCCATTTAAAGCATCTCGTCAACGCGCATCCACTTTACGATCCTCGGCTAAATTCAACTCGACTCATTAATACCGATTCAGCCCGGCGCGCATTATGTGTTTGTCGCTGCGTGAACGTGTGGTAACTTTGTAGTTATATGTAATAGGTGCTCCCTGAACATACACACTCAGGCGGGTTGCGGTCGGTGGCGGCGTGTGCGTCATGTCGTTATGTGATGTACTCGCCTTGGTGCGCTCGCCTAATACGCGCCGCGGCCGCCACGGATGTTGTGCATTTAACACCGAAGCCATTACACTGATTAAATTTTCTCTCAGTTGCTGATTGCAATGCGCTCCCCGGAGCCGGCATGCACACATCCGCCAACAAAAACACGCACACACGAAAGCTTTCTTAACCTTCAACTCGCCGCACACTCGCGACGATCCCATAAACGTAAGGATTCAATAAATAACATTTTATTAAAGAAACTTCACGATCGATGCGGCCCAAAGTGACGGAAAACTGCTATAATGAAAAGGATTGATTTTCGCAAAGTGTGCATTAAATTTTCCGCGCGCGGGTCCTTGTTTTCCCGCTGACGCTAGACACGTTGCACCGGGTCTCTTGTGTGCGAGGAAATA
>JARJDS010000682.1:0-14192 GCA_030264155.1 Atheta pasadenae
CGGCGTGTCAATCAGGTTGTACCGAAATTTAATTACAACTGCATTAAAAGCGTCATAAACGCTCAGAATTTAATTATAATCGCATTAAACACGTTTTTTGCGTTTCCGCCTTTGTCCCTCCGAGACTAGCGATGCTATAAAAGCCGATTAAAACACAATTAACTCTTGTTGACCGTAGGTACGTAAATCTTTCACGCGATAACTTCCCATAAAATTCAAACAAACGCAATTTGTGTTTATTTCCACTTTAACGCGCGTTTTTTGTCGTTACTTTTTTGTGTTTATTATTAGCGTGTTCTATAGCAAGTCGTAATCCCGTTGTTTCAAGTTGCGTGCGCGTTGCATTTGCTGGCGCTTTTGTTTGCACCGTTAAAAGGCATGCATGTCGGTATCATTATTCAATTATCGCATGATCCAATCGGTGTCATATGGCAATCATGATTGGTTTTTAATGTTTTTTTTATTTAAACGAAATCAAATCAAACGTTCAGCGCGAGCGCGTTAATTGCTCGAAGGCCGCGCGTTTGCAAATCACGTTGCCGCGCCGCGATTATGTCGTAATGTATACAGCAATACACGCCAATAAATAATAAACTAATAACTAATGTGAAATCGATCGACAAAAACCGTTTAAACTAGAAATACACTTAGCGAAGGAGTGGTTTGAAATTGATTCTACGATTTCACTATAGGCAACTTGTTATCCATGTTTACTTACTCTTGTTTTTATCGTGACATCTAGCGCAAAAATTTGAAAATCATGAGGAATATTCGTCATAACCTACATTTCAACAACTTACAACTGGCAACAACACCACATTTTAGAAAAGATAATTTTGAACATCAAATAAAAGATAAGCGAACAATATAATAAAATAGAACGCATATGTTGTTACATTGTATGTTTCACACATCAAATAATCCGGCATATGCCTTTCAAATATTTGTTTTCATCAACCCATATCCACTTACGTTTTGCTTCGATTATTTACAAGTGCCAATTTACTTATATTATCAATTGATAACAAATCAAATTTAACTATAAAACCCGACAACATATCATTATTTAACTTCAAACGCAATTAATTTGTGTAAAATGTTGGACAAAACAATTCTTGTTACTGGTTTCGGTCCGTTCCGTGACCACGATGTCAACGCCAGTTGGCAGGCTGTCAAACTGTTGAACGAATTGAATTTCGATGGCTACAAATTGATAAAACACGAAGTCCCGGTCACTTACGAGTATGTCGACGGGAATATTGCACGTTTATGGAAAGAATATAACCCCACAGTGAGTATTACAATAATTAACAATAAAAATCTTTGTTAACTTTCTAAAAAACTAGGGATATTTAGTGCCGTTTTTATAACTACTAGTTACATTACTAGTTACATCATACTGTGAATCCCGCTTTTCTTAACTTACAGTTTGTTCTACACGTCGGTTTATCAGCTGAAGCTCCAGGAATAACTGTAGAGTCGCTTGCCAGGCGTAAATTCTACCGTAAAACCGATGCAAATGGTGTTCTACATCCAACTGGTGAAGTTTGCAGTAAGAACGAAGGTCCGAATGTGCATTTTCCACTGATAGACACTGAACGCATCGTTGCTGAACTGGACAGTGACGAATTGCGATTCATTGAATCGACCGATGCAGGATTATACCTTTGTGAGTATATATTTTATACTTCCCTCAACGTGGACAACAGTCGCATATTGTTTACACATGTCCCGAATCTGGATTCACCTTATTCAGTGGAAGAACTGGCACATGGCCTTACAATGGTTATTAATGCAGCGTTAAAACAATTAGAAAAAGAAAAATAATGCACAAACAATTTTAAACAGTGTTCAAAAAATGTTAACCGCAATATAGGAAGTTATTAAACACAAAATACAGGATTCAATACGACAAACACACCCTTCAACATTATCATACAATGTAATAATTAACAATAATCCTTAAATATAATAAGTAGATATTTTTTTACAATATATAATGCATTCAGCGTTAGTCTAACTATGTATATGTCATAATTTCATAAGAATAATAAAATCTCATCTTCATCAGTTTTGGTTTTAGTCCTTGCAGTTTCAATTTTTTTTTTTGATTTTTAATAAATATGTTTAATACTTAAAACACGCAATTGCAATTGTTTTGTTTGAGGAATGCTTATTATTTGAAAGTTTTTTTCTTCTAAAAAATGTCAATGTCAAAAAAAGTTGCAGTTGCAGTTTGCTGTTACAGCGCGATTAATGAATGCATCGATCGATCGTGAGCTAGAAACACGCTACACGCTTACCTTAACAAGTATATGGCTTATAAATAATAAGGCATTTATTTATCAATCGATCATTTTGTTGTCCTACTCGTCAAAAGTCAAAAAACGCGTGATCGTTATCATGTAAAAAACGACCCGCCATTTGTGTTCAGCGCGTGAGTAATTAAACAAGTACAGTTAAAATTGATTATCATGTTCCCGCGTATCGATCGCAAGTAATAATAGTTGGATAAAATGACTAATATAAATGAATCGGTAAAAATAATTCTATGTACAAAATCTTAAAAGCTTCATCGTTTTCACGCACTCACTAAATGTATATACATTTGCAGTTATTAACCTTTCTTTCTTGCTCTAAATGAACGCACTCAATATACTCCCAAATACATGACTTAACCTCTTAATTTAATTTAAAGCTATGGTGTTTCACTCCATTTTGTTTTACATTTAAATTATGAAGATAAGTTAAATAAAATTAAAAAATAATGTTCAAAATTTCGTAGGTTTGTAATCGTCGCGTCCGATCAAATAAAAGTGTGTAAAAAATATGTCGATAAAAGAGCCGCTACGAAACGCGCATGTCTGTCTGTCTTAAACTCTGTTTTTGTCAAAAGCAAAAATCCTGGCTACGTTTACAACTAGCGCGTGAATTGTTGATATCGTCTAGTGATCCTAACGGAGAAGCCCTCAGATATAGTTTTATCACAAGTAACGACGGTCGCGTTTTGGTTTCATTACAATTATTAGTACTGCGCGAATCGCGCTCAACGCGTAAAGACAAGACGGTATGTGTGTAAAAAGAGCATCATGTACCTAACACGCCCTAACGTTAACGCAGTCACGCAAAAGTGGACAGAATCGGTTCATCAATAAAAGCGACTTCGCACGTTTTAATCAACGCCGGCGAAGCCTTGCGATCCTTCGATGGCCTTTATTAGTTTATCGCGCAGATGTTGATAGCTGTCGTACGGCGGCAGGTCTAAACGATTGAAACTGTTAAGAAAAAACAAACACACATAATTAAAATATTTATTTTTAATTTTAAGAAAAAAATACTTACCAAGTATGCGCCCTAGGATAATTTTGTGGTGTACCCCACTTCTCAATCGTAAACAATTGCGGCCCATTACTACCATACAACTCTTTAAAGCCGTTCATTGGTACTCTGGATGTACCCGTGACGAATTGCAATAAACGCGCTCGCATTTCGTTGGTAAACGACAAGACGACACGCCAAAACCATTGAATGACAATGTGATTGCCGTGATAGTCACCTTTATACAACGTGTTCGTTTTCCAATCCTTTACGTCGATATTCTGAATACCACACATGAGCAATTCCAATTCGTGTTCGTCGAAAATTTTCATTATGTTTAGCGGCACCAGCTCCCCGAAACCTTCCAGAAAGGCGTTCATTTGGTCTTGCACACGATACACAAACCTCCATTTAATTACACATCTACAATTATTTTTAAAATTAAACATTTTAGTCGACAATAGTTGACAATGATTTGAAGCTTGACTTGAACCAAAAAAAAATAACTTACGAAATGTATTCATCCTTATTCGTGTTATCTAACGGTACATTAGCACCATCTGCTATCAATTCATGAACCGTAGTAGTACCAAAAGTATCCTCATCCACCGAAAACGTTAAGTCCAAATCCGAGGGATCGTTTTCTTTGATCCACAACAAGGACTTGTAGTATTCACTGTCGACAGACTCCATGTCCTTGAGGTCGATTGCTTTGGCCAACATCATCTTGTAGAACGGTCTGATAAAGAATGCGTCGAGTAATTTTCCATGGTACACAGCCATACCAGCTATTCGTCCGATAAATTTAAAATAATTGAGGTGTTCTTCGTTGCACATACCCGAAAATGGGTTAATTTGTAACGTATAGTTGTCCCTGTAATTTTAAAATATGAAACCTGTATTTTGGGTTGCCTAACGTATACTTACATAGCGGAATATTCAAAGAGTCCATAGTACGGGTTAAACATCTCTTTGGAGAGCAAGAAAAACCATTCTCGTGCTAAACCGCCATAATCTAAACCTATTTCACCCTCAAATTCTACCCACAATTTAGTTTTAAGAAGATCAATTTTTGACACGGTGCTAATCACCCGATACGAATCTTCCAGAATCGAAGAGCGACGTACTTTGATTTCAAATTTGTTGGGCACATTGGTAGGTTTCCGAAGTTGAGTTTTCATATACTCATACTTTCGTTTGTAATCCCGAGAGTACGGAATAGCTGGACCCGCTATACTTGGATTAGATAATCGTGGATCCTCCCATTGTGTTGTCCTTGTATCTATTTTTTAAATTTAAGGTTAGTTTATTACTGTTAGTACTTTTAAGTAACTTACTGTGATCAATAAAAAATATACGCCCATCAGAGTGAACACGCTCCTCCCACCCTTCGGGCAGTGGTCCAAGGTCATCATCCGGTTTCCTATTGGCCACAGTGACTGTGGGTTGATTGGGCATCGGGCTGGCACGCCCCGTGCGCGGATCTACCCACGACGTATTGCGTTCATTGTGGTCTATAAAGAATAACCGACCATTTGGGGCCATCTGAACGGTCCAGCCGGGCGGCAAACCCTCGCCTAACACCTGCAGATTAGCACCGGCGTTGTTGCCGCCCCCGCCAGCCGTGCTCACGTTACTATTCGTCGATATTGTCGAATCGCGCCGTGACGTATTCGTGGACGACGTGTTATCTGTCGTATCCTCAGTCTTTAATACAAAATACACAAAAAATTACCAAAAGCAAACAATGTTTTTTAAAAACGCCAAAGTTTCAAGCCTACAAATTACCAAATGCAATATTGAACTCAATCACACAATGAGTATAATTGATGTGAAACCACACAAAACGACGTCACACAGGGCGTGAATTACAAAGGCGGTACAAGTACAAGAAATACACAAAGTACAATAAGCGTCCAGTTTTTTGTATTGTTACAGCCGACGAGCAGAGCTTGAGAGAGGAGGCGTAGCACAAATCAACTCCCTGGCACACACCAACCTCATCGCCGCCCTCGGCGTCGTCGTCGTCAGCGAGGGCACGCGCCACCGACGGTCCAAACACCTGCCGCAAGCAGCGCACTTGCCGCCGGCGCTCGAAATCCGAATCGCCGTCGTCGTGCGAACTGCGGTCGTCCTCGCTCTCGTTGGAGGCGTGGTACTCCGAGTCGCCGGCGGAGCGTTGCGACAAAATACTCAATCTGTTTTGGATACCATCTACATCTAGATCTATATTTGTCTCAACTGCGTCTTCAGCTTGCTCATCAACGCCTTCATCCACAATTTGTTCGTTTTGATTCTCATCCGGTACTTGGTCGTCATTATCCTGTCGTGGCTCCGGCGTGTTGGACTCGGAAATGTCGGGCGGCGGTGTTTCGGTGTGTTTGCCGCGCGGGCTCGTCGCCTTGATGACACACAAAGACCGTAATTAGATGATAACGCATGCAAGATCAAGTCCGGGACATAACCTCACAAAACGCATGAAATATTCACGTGATGATAATCAAGATTTCGAGACACAATGGTGAATCCACCACACATAATACAAACAAAATAACAAACAAATGAGTAATCAATAAAGTTGATAATAATAACCTAAAAAGTACTAGTACTGGGGAATGTGGACAATCGACACAAAAGCATCTACATCAATATTGCAATCGACTTAATCGCAAGCTAAAAACAATCCACGTGGGACACAATGAATGATTAATGCATAATTAATGGCGGCTCACGCACACCATAAACAATGTATGCAAGCCGCGCCATTAAAGCGGGTGCACCGTGGAAAGTACAACTTTAATCAAATTACAAACGACACATAATGATGATGAATATGAGAACGAAAAACGATAATGGTAATAGTCGCATCGTACGATACGATCATTTTTTTTTCAATCATAATTCCTATAGATATTACCCCCGTAATGCATTAAGGTTAGGTTAATAATTTACAAGATATGAATTAAATAAAAAGAAATAGGATTATATGCAACAACGATACACTTAAACTGTGATGACACCATAAATTATTTATATATAAAAATATTATTTGTAATCTTTTGAGGTTAAAAGTTTACCTGACTGGTGTTATTCGAAGAATCACTAGTAGGCCTTGGATGCTCCTCATCGGCACTAATGTGAAAACGTCGATCAAACTGTGCAGTTTCGTCAACGCGTTGCTGTTGCTGCTGCTCCTGATTGTCTGCTACATTACCACTAAAAAGAACAAAACACCAATGTTAACAAATACTTTTATAACCTCAAAATTCAAACTCACTTAAAAGTCGGTCGTTCCCAATGCGTTGTGCGCGCATTGTGATTTACATAGTACGTCCTCCCATTCGCGTCCTGTCGCTCCTCCCATCCAGCTGGCAATGGCACACCAGACTCACCATCAGTGCCCACCACCGCAACGCTGCCTACACCGCCGCCGCCGTCGACAATCTCCCAATCTGGTTCGCCACCGCCCGCAGCGCCACCACTGCCAGCCACTGATGAATCGCCGCTCTCCGTCGACGCTTGCGGCTGCACCGGCGGCGTGTTATCCTTCAGGTAGGCGTGGTAGATCTCCAGCGTGCCGCGCACCCTCGACCTGGCGCTGTAACCGCTGCGTACAGTACCGCTATGGTACGCATTAAGCATGCAACACTCAACCGAATCTTTGCCGAATCGCACAAATAAAATAAAAGACAACAAAACCCGAGAGTGGTAATAATAGATAATATGAACAACTCCAACTGCACGTGTGAACGATAACTTGTGAGTGACTCGAATGACACAGAGAAACAAAATGGCCGTGGACACAAACACGCCCACGAGGCATGCGCTCAAGTTATATGTGATTAATATTAGTATTCACTTGTTATTTATTTTATTTATTAGTTCAGCGTTTGATTGTAGCATAGATGAGTTGAGTGTTTGTTCTTTTGCACACACAATGCAAACAATTTCGTGTGGTTGTGGTGAAAATGCAAAGTGCAGTGATGGTAAAACGTCAAACATGTCGAAATAAAAACAAAACAATCGCGTGTTACTGCGTGTTTTATCTTCTTCGCCGGCAAAACATTCGAAAAAATATTGTTAACTGATGCTAATCTGATGTTTCATGTTTTGTACTGGCACATAACACACGCGACATACACCAGCAACCAACAATCAACTTCTAATTACCATCGCGTCCTTTACCCTTTACCATATTTTTACGCCCACCCCGCACCAACACCACACAAAAAATATCGATGCAATATTTCATTATTTATTGTTATGTGTGTTATGTTGTGATCGACGTCGCCGCAATCAATAAATTTCCATACATGATAAAAAAAAACCTACGTGTAATCTATGACGTCAGTGTGTCTATGAAAGTAATTGGAAATAAATTTGTTACAAAGCTTGAAATGTGTTTGTAAGAGTTGAAAGTGAATAACCGAATACCATGCTGTTGATTGCAATTGTAGTGACTAAAGTGCGCTCATGACGTAATGACAATTTGAATGAAACTCAATGCGCGGAACCACAAAACAAAAACGCAGGACGAGCGAGCATTCTTACCTTCGCGGGCGTAGAATGTACTTGACAGGATTTATCGTCCTGCCTTCCTGCTCCTGCGGTAGTGTGGAAAGTGTCAACTCTACCATGCCAAGGAAATCGTCGCGAGTGAGCCGGTTTTCATCGAAAACTTGCAGCATTAGCTTATGTTCAGTTGGTTTTACCTGGAAATAAAAAACACAACGTAAAAGTGTTAGTAAAGTCAATAAAACCAACAAAAACATAAAAAACAAACGCGGCCATGACAAATAAACGTCAATAAAATAAATACATAAAGTTGGCTGCGAGGTAGGCAACCAAATAAACACACAAAAAATGATATTTGTTTGACAATATTTATAAAAAATTATCAATATTTCGTAAATCTAACCTAAATTTTTGTCTACATCACAAACAATAAATAATAATTTTTTGAAAAATTAAAATATACTTACACTAAATATAAATTCTTCATTCCACATCGGATTCAACGTCTTTTTCTTCGTTTTTGTGAGCACCGAATCGACGGTTTCATTGTTATTATTGTTTAAGTCAATACGAACATACGGATCACTAAAAACCAATCAAAAATTATTAATTTTGTTATCAAAACTTTGAAACTAGCGAAAACTTTTCACAAAAAAACTCAAAATTACATACCTAGCACCAAAAATATCTTTTTTCGCCAACTGCTGCCCTCGAATAACTTTCAGGCGCAGCTTACTGATTGGTTCATCATTCTGTAACATCCAAAAACAATTAAAACAAATATTCGAAACAAAACAACACGAAACTGAATGAGTAATAACATAAATTAAACAAACGCGTCACCAAATAATAATAAAATGTCAAAATATTTATAATAAAAGGTGTTTTTGACCTTTGTAACTGCTGGGTTTGCTGGTAATTGTTTAAGTTTTAATTCACCAGAACCTGTTGTAGTGTTTTTACGACAACAAGAGCAAAAAACGCGAGATAAACGTTGAAAACAACGTTAAGTCAATGTGTTTGTTGAACAAACCAACTGTAACCTATGCAGATGTAGATAAAGTTCAATGTTCTCGATTCAAGATAAAAACAAAAAACTTAGGTTACGACGATTGCGTGTAAAATGTGAGTAAAAACTGTCAAAATTCACGTTTCTTTTGTTTTTTGCAATGGCACTCCAATAGTTTGTTTGTTTGTCGTTGTCGTCGCCATTGCGCCTACTTTGTGTACCTACTTGTAGGTTAACTTTAACATTAACAATTGTTAGCGCATAAGGACGCGTCCGACAAACACAAACAAAAATCGATCATTGCACGTTATTGTGGCGGCTTACAGGTGTAATTTTCGGGTGTCGAAACGCGCTTAGCATCGAAGGCGATAATCGCCACACGCAAATGATGCTAATTTCAATGACATTGAGCCGCGAACCACCGCAAACGTAGTTACGACTTCAACGACAAGTTGTGACATCGTTGGTGTTTTGTTTTTCGTTTGTTTGCTGCAGCCATGTCGTTTTTGTTCACAACTTTCAGCCGTAAAAACAAAATCCAGTCGTGTTATTAGTTTGAATACTTTTGTTATCCAAAAAACAATTGCAGTCGTTTATAGTTTTGCTCGAATTAAAAGTAGCAAACTTACAAATCCGAAGGCTATCGACGGATTGTATCCGTAAATGTTTTCCGCTTCCATTGTGTTTCTGACGGCGAAAAAGAGCGACGGCCACTCATGTAGAATCCTCCGAGAGTGTACGCTTCGGTCACGTTGTGTCGAGAGATCACAAACCGCCCCCGAGTGTGTGATGTCGTGGCCCGATAATTAAATCTAGCGCTGCTGCTTAAGGAGGCGAATTGGGCTCAATTCGCAAATGGTGCAAACCCGGACGCGTACTTTGCGACACTTATTGCCGACAACACACTCACAAGACGAAAGTGACGAAAGGTTTACGTTTGCAAGTGCAATCGCAGCATCATTATCGCGATGTGCGGTGGTGGGTTTTGGCGAACAACGCGGAAAAACTCGCACGGTCGCACGCGAAACACAAAAAAAACGAACGGCGACGGCTCTGCGACGGACTGACCTACGCGAATGACACGGATTGACAGGTGACGGCGGCGGCGCTACCCATATGATTGTATTTACCGCATTTCACAAAAGTTTCAATACCGCTGGCGCCATCTATCAACATTGCATTGAACTAAAGTAAACAATTTTATCTTATTGTTTTTTTGTACAGTTTTTTTTTGCATACAACCACATACATTTGTAATAAATAACAATTATTAGCTCATAAAACAATCATTTATTATTTATGTATGACTTTATTTAAAAATATACTTGAATTACTACGCTACATTATAGACATCTGGTGGTGCATTAAAATACTAACATTGACAGTTTAACATTTTAAAATTTGCGGTTATATTTTTATAAAAACTCCTTAATTAAAAACACTAAATTTATAAATTATAATATTAAAAATAATCAGACCTTGTCCATCACCAAATAATCTCCTTTATATTAAAACAAAAAACGCAACAAAAATGGTGTACTTTTTAAAATTGTGATTTTTTGTCGTTTCGACACTTAACTTACATATAACTCATAATCATCATAATCGCTCGTGCAGTACAAACTACGCCTCGGTAAATGATAGCTGGATAACGGCGGCACTTCATTCCTATCAGACGTCGACCAAGTATTTCGCCGGCGGTACCGCGGTGGTGGCCCCGTCGATGTTGCGCTTACAAAATCAAAAATCTCGCGAGACATTGCGGCCGTTTGGAGGTTTATACACACCCACAACGCACCTCATTACATTCTTGCACCCACCACACCACCAATCACACACCACACACCCTTTGTGTTTAGTGTCACTCTCACTGTTACCAAACCACCATCTTGGATTTTCAATAACCACAATCAACGACAATATTATAAATGCAGTTCTCAATACAACTAAGCTCAACCTATAAAAATCGATCCGTATTGCAAGCCGAACCGTCGTTAGTATCACGTAATTACAAACCACATTAATTATAAATTATAAACTAGAAAACTACAAATCACGCGTTATGTAAAATATGTACGTACACGACCAACCGTTTGCTACCGACTGGAGGAGATGATACGATAACGCCGCGCTCGATAAAATAATCGACGCACTTTTTCATGCTCAGTGCTCGTTATCTTGGCGTACGTCATTCGTGTGTTGTGCGCGCGATCAAAACAAACCCAGTCGATCTCTACGCCACTCACTAACCACCGTTATGCGCTGCACTCCACAATGAAACTGCATAAGTCAACAAAGTCAATAACGTCAACAAGAAGTCTTCTCTTATATTCATAAAACGTAGTAAAAAGAATAAAATAATAGAAATGAGTATGTGTGTGTGTGTGGTTACAAGCGAATTCACATATTCACAATTATTGTTCAGCATTCGTCATCATTTCGGCCAACATGTGATTATGTATCTGCGATAACTCGATACGTGGCAGGTGGTCCAAAATAAGAATATTAAAAGATTCGGTCGTCATCAAGTTCACTAATGTAAACTTTTCACCTGAAACCCAGAATACAATTGTTTTAGCGCCATCTTCAGGCAAAAAATCCGATCAAACCTACCGGGTAGTATAACAAAATCGAGCATGGGATTTAATGTATCAAGCGTGTTGCCTTTCAACAATTGCCCATGGCCTTGGAACACTATACCACACTGTAAAACCAAAACAAACCAATGTCATCGCCTGCTATCCATTCTTGTTCGTGTGCAACTCACCCACTGCGCCATATTTTCACCCTGTGGACGCGAAAATGATTTGCCTGGCAAAATTTCCAGAAAACAAATCTGCGTTGCTCTGCCATCCTGATCGCAATATGTCCCTCCCATATCAAACTTATAATCATCGGTATCGCAAATCCGCATACATCTAGCGGGATACTTTTGAAATACTTTATTAAGAACTATATTCTTCATTTCACATGCTACCACTTGACTCGGTCTTTGCGACACATTGCCATGAGCGTCCAATTGAAAATCAACACACACCTCTTCATCTCCATCTGTTTGTTGTGTGACAGCTTGAACAGAATCACCATCCATCGCTACAGACTTAGACATGTTAATTTCTTGAGGTTTCTCTACCTCTTCTGCAACCTCCTGTCTCTTTTGTTGTTGTTTCGGCCTTCCTCTTTTCTTCTTAGTTTCAGACTTAGGCGTAGGCTTAGTTTTTTTAATTTCTTGAGGTTTCTCTACCTCCTCCTCTGCAACCTCCTGAATCTTTTGTTGTTGTTTCGGCCTTCCTCTTTTCTTCTTAGTTTGAGTAACTGTTGGTGCATCTACCTCTTCTCCCTGGTTCGCATTCTCACTCAAATCGTTATCTTTAACCTTCTTCGCTTTCTTTCTGCTTTCTTTACTTTTCGAGTTCCTTTTCGACGACTTAGCAGATTTATCACTAATCTGTGCTTGCCCATATATGCTATCTTTCAGTACTTCTAAACGCTCTGCATATGGAATGTGGTTTACCGGCACAATAGCTCGGCCATAACGACTCGTAACTGGTTCTGAAATAATAACCAACCATTTGAATAAAAATTTACAAGAAAAACAAAAACAAAACTTACTGCATATTTTCTCCTGCTGCTCTTGTAACGCAATTAAAACTTCCAGTTCTTCATCCATTGACAATGGTCGACTTTTCTTGTTAGTTTTCCGTGCTTTACTCTTCGCCTTAGCATCCTTATTCGATGATGGTGATAATCTACCCTTGCGTTCTTTGCTTTTTGATTTACTTTTGCTTGATTTTTTCTCGCGCTTCTCCTTTTTATTTTTAACCTTACTTGCACTTTGTTTTGTACTGTCATCCGGCAAACTAGTGCTGCCGCACGGAGATGGCGTTCGACACGGACCTAATATCTCCGATACGCGCATGCGTTCTTCGTAGTGTGGATCTTCGCACCAGTTTGCAATTTTTTCTTCAACAGTTGCTGTCTCGTCTTCATTTCCAGTCATCGAGCTAATGTTGTCACGTTTGTTCTTCTTCGTTGTCAACGTTTTGGGCAATTTCGGTTTTTTAAAGATTTCCTCTTCAATTTGAACTGAAGAAACAGAAGATACCCTTTTGTCCCGTGGAATTTCTTCTTCTGCCTTTTCTTCATCAGTTGGCGTCACTTCTTCATTTCCAGCCATTGAGCTAATACTGTCACGTTTGTTCTTCTTCGTTGTCAACGTATTGCGCAATTTCGGTTTTTTAAAGATTCCCTCTTCAATTTGAGCTGAAAAAACCGATGATGCCCTCTTGTCAAGTAAAATTTCTTCTTCTGCTTGCGGCTCCTCAACATGTTCTTCAATTTGTTCAACAACGCTTTTCCTTTGTTTAGATTTGCGGTCTTTTGATTTACGGCCTTTAGATTTATCGACACGCGATATTCTCTTCTTTTCAGGAACACCCTCTTCGGTTTGCACTATTTCTGACACATTTAGTACGTCTGGCACTAAAGGTACCATACTACTTTCTTCAATTCTTTGTAACATAACATCTTCTATGATTTTACTGTTTTCTTCTTTCTGTTTGCCATCTTTTTCTTCTGCTTCTAACACAACTTCTTCTGTAGTTTTTTCTGGTATAACCTCACCCTCATCATCAGAATACACAATACTTCTACATGTCTTCTTAGAACTTTGTTTCCCAGAAGATTTACTTGAATTCAAACTTTGACGTAGACCAATACTATTAGGAATTGAAGATTTGGGTGTAGCAACAATTTCAGTAATTTTCGGTACTTCCTCCGGTTTTTTGAATACCGCCTTTGTTCGTGGCGCTGGTATCGGCTTTTTAACTTCAACATTACGTTGACGACGTTTTCGAGGAACAGGTGAGAGCAGTACAGGTTTAACTTCAATTTCTTCATGCTGGAGTTCTTCAGACATAACCTCATTAACTGCAGGTATCGAATCAACTGATGTCTGATTTTCTTGTATAGATGGCGTTGTGGTTGATGCTTTACCTCCTACAGATTTCTTTGTATTGGAAACAAACAATTTGTCTCTAAATCTAGTTAACGGTGTTTTGTAATCAATTTTCGGCTGTTCGTGATTCGTAGCATCACTCTGAACCGATAAAAATCCATCCGCAGTCACATTCGGGGATGACCAATCGCGCAAAAGCAAATCAACCGTATTCGGTTGACAGTTAACGTTAACCTTTTTGCTTTCAGTTTGCCAGTTTTTTTTAGAATACGTACGTACTTTTTTCTTGGCAACAGGAGGATCAATCGTTGCTGAAGAAACAGGTAACATTGTTTGACGGGTTCTCACACTCCGCCTTAAAAGCTTATTTTGAATTATGTTCCTTTCTAGACC